>JASTWF010000999.1:0-139349 GCA_030390025.1 Squalus acanthias | reverse complement strand
AACATTCTAACTCGTATACTGTATCCCAAAGTTATTTTCTGAAAGAAATCCATCTAATTTGCATTTTTGAGTGTCAAAACAGCTTTGCATCCTGGAAACTATTGCCTTCTGACTCTAACAGGAGTGTGGATGGCAAGACTGGCACAAAATACCTCTCGGAACAATTCACTACCAGCTGGAGTGAGACTCCACAGCTTGATGTCTTCCCTTTCTGGACCTCCAGGATTGAGTTTCATGTCAGGACCTAAAATCAAGTCATTAACTGAGTCCTTACAACATGAATTACCAGCCCGAAATGGCAGTGGTGAGATTCATTCACATTTACAGAGCAAATCCTGTAATTTCATGACATACAATTAATTTCAATGGGGAGGCTCACAGCAGGGTTGCAACGGTGGAGCGGCACAAATCGTCTAGCAATTTGTGGAGAATCGGAACTCATGGCATATCTCTTCTTCGCCACAAATTGCTGGATTTTTTGCAAATTAAAAATGTCCGGTACCGTTAAGTCGCCATTATTTTTGCAGCAATTTCTGGGCCAATATAGGTCTGCATCGAGTATTGACTAAGGAATCTCTTTGCTGGCTGGAGAGCATCAACTGAGTTTAGGGAATTTAAACCAAGTTAATAGTCGACACAACAAACTGTCCATAATTTTCCATAAATTGGCCCTAAATGCGTAATTTATTTCAGGGAGGCTGGTATAGAAGTCGGCAGTTCAGATTGGTACATTGTGTGTTCCTGGTGCAGTAGGTGTCATTCTGTTGTGGTTGGGGTTGAGGCACATTGTTCAGACAGAGTAGAAACATTAATATTCTGCATTTGACCTCTGATTATTTGATGTAGATATTCTTGATACTGACATTGGGTCTCAAAGATAAGAAAGTTGTCCATTCTCCACCAAAGAGTTCTCTTGTCTTGATGAGGACAGAAAAATTCATCCAGAAGTAAAACATTGTAAATAAGTACTGCCAAATAAGTGTTAAAAGAGAAAAACAAGGTACAAAAATGATAGTCAAGTCCACTTGCATGCAACTTGTCTGTGTATAAATCCCAGTATAGGATAATTTCCAGTGTCCTATTTACTTAACCTATAAATGAATGACATGCCACTCATGTTTCAATTAGTTACATGCTGATGGTAAAGATATCAGCACTAAGCTTCCTTTGTTTATCCCATTAGAAGTAATGGAATGCAACTCATAGATCAATGAAACTGCTGCCTCTAGCTAGAAAGTGCTGCATTAATCTCTGTCTGCCTAATGGCTGAATCTTTATAGGCTGATTTTTAAAAAAGTGTTCATCCCAGTTCAGCCACAGGAAAGTCCGTCTTGGCATCTTTCTTTTCTGCAAATTCTGTCTCAGGTTAGACTCAAATCCGAAGTTGCACAGAGAGTAGTTCTAGTGTAGCTTCAATTTAAACAATGCTAGAATCACCACCTTGTTGTGAACGCTTTCAGTAATGGCATCTAATCAGTTTTGGAATATCAATCTAATGCTTTCTCACTTTCCTCAAACTGTCAATCAATAATGTTCAGTCAGCGAGTTCCTAATACTGTGAAATTTCAGATAAAATGAAATGTCATAGCAAATAAGATTTAACTAGAAAAGAATTTTGCAGCGCTAGAGAATCACGAACCAATCTATTTCTGATCCAAAAGAACCTTTGTTTTGATTTATTGTATAATAAATATATATTCACACATCAAAATAAAACATTTATAGAGATTCATGATTACTCACTTTACACAAATGTACCGATATTTAATATCTAAAGTGTAGGTGGTATGCTATTTTTCATTTGTATTTTTTTTGCACTGTGCCATAGTGGCATTTTATATTATGCTTTTCATAAATATCAAGAATTAGTTTGGATTTAGACATATCAGAAAGGATTAATTTTCATTTCCTGTATATATGCAATTTATTTTTATACTGCCTTTCAAGAATTGGCATTTTGTCACTGAAACTGCAAAGTTGCAAATAAAAAATTGTTTTATGCCAAACAGTGACAATACTTTCCTACAAATATCAGTTTCCATGGGTTACTGTTTGCCACCAGTGTAATGGTCAATCAGGTTTGGTTGGGGAATTTGGGAGAGTTGGGGGAGTAGACGTCATCCCAGATATAAATGCTAGATCTGTGATGCAGAAATAAAAGTTGCTTTTGTTGCTAAACGTTACGCTCATTAAGGTGAGAAATGTTCGTGCTGATAAAGGCAACACATTCTATTTTGGGCACTCAATGCTAGTATCAAGTCCTCCAGGTCACAAATAGCACGTTAGGTATAAAGTAAAAAAACTCCCTCTACTCTAACAATCTGCCTTAATCCTAACATCAGAAAAGCATAATTAACAGCATCAATATGACTTCCAAATAATATTAAGTGCAATTTTGATCAGAAGGCAATGGAAGAAATCAGAAACCTAAACTGGAATAAAATTTAAGAAGCATTGTTAATTTGTTGAATTGACGAGTATGCCTAGAAAAGTCTGAAATTACTTGGTATATTTCCAGTAATGATATACAAATGCTTCTTTCCTGCATCACAAGTGAATCAATAGGTATGTATTAAAGCTGATTGAAGTTCCACGAAACATAGTCATGCAAATTCAAATAAAAATAAAAATGAAAAGAAAGGCCTCTACATCTAATCATGTTGGCACAATAAATCCTGTTATAAGGCTGTTTTCTCACATAATAACACAGATTTGTCTACCTCGACTGAGATTGTTCTCCTGTTCTTTCCGTGGGCAGAAACTGATTACATTGAACAGCATTCAAGCAATCAAAGTTTCTGTTTAGATCCAAAGCATTTATCATTGAGAAACCTTGTTATCATCTACCTCCAACAAGAGGCAAATTAGCTGCTCATCTGTGCCATTATTAATAAGGATTTTTTCCATCATATCTGTAAGCTACACTATGTCTGTGCTGAAAACGATCTAGTAATTTTTTAAAAAACATGCAAATCTATCATCTACTACACAGTAATTTTATACATTTTCATGCTTAAAAATATATAACCTGTCATTGTGTATATTAGTACCAGTTATAGCTGCTCTTGAAAACAGTTGTAGCAAAAATGTGATGATTACTACCATTAATCCTATTCTTTGCTCCAAACAATATTTGAAGTTTTTTTCTACACTGACTATGTATGGGGTATATTTTCCTCTGTTAATGAAACAAAAGAAAAATCATTTAATTAAACTGCCATTGGTTTCTAACTTTAAAACAGATGCCAACATTAAAAGGAAAGGAATTTCCATGACTCAATGGAAAATAAGTCATATTTAAATAATCTGTATTTAATATGACAGGTGTTAACTATAGTCATTGATATAATTTAATTATAATACAGGTGTTATCCATTTTCTGACTTACAGCTTGATGGTACAGCTTTAGAAACATAGAAAAATAGGAGCAGGAGTAGGTCATTCGGCCCTTCGAGCCTGCTCCACCATTCAATATGATCATGGCTGATCCTCTATCTCAATACCATATTCCCGCTCTCTCCCCATACCCCTTGTTGCCTTTTGTGTCTAGAAATCTATCTATCTCCTTCTTAAATATATTCAGTGACTTGGCCTCCACAGCCTTCTGTGGTAGAGAATTCCATAGGTTCACCACCCTCTGAGTGATGAAATTTCTCCTCATCTCAGTCCTAAATGTCCTACCCCATATCCTGAGACTGTGACCCCTCGTTCTAGACCCTCCAACCAGGGGAAACATCCTCCCTGCATCCAGTCTGTCTAGCCCTGTCAGAATGTTATACGTTTCAATGAGATCCCCTCTCATTCTTCTAAACTCTAGTGAATACAGGCCTAGTCGACCCAATCTCTCCTCATACGACAGTCCTGCTATCCCAGGAATCAGTCTAGTGAACCTTCGCTGCACTCCCTCTATGGCAAGTATATCCTTTCTTAGGTAAGGAGATCAAAACTGCACACAGTATTCCAGGTGTGGGCTCACCAAGGCCCTGTATAACTGTAGTAAGGCATCCTTGCTCAAAAGACACTTTTTCAGCTGCTAATATTTTTCTTTGAGGATATGTACCATTTGTTTTTCCATTTTGTTCCTCCTTTGGTTCCCTCCAAAGCATCCACTTCCTGTATCCAAGTCACTGTTGGCTGGGCACCACAAGAAGGGGAAAGAGCAACCTGGTGTAAACTCCTCAGTGATTTTCCTTCACCCAGTGTGTAGGTATGTCCCAGTCCCAGCATGGCTGAGATCAGTACCTCAGTTGAATTCAATACTGAACCTGGATCTCTTTACTGCATGGTACTGGGGGTTTGTTGTCCAGTATACAGTAATAGCAAATAATGAAATAAATCAGAAAATAATGTAGTATAAATACAGTGCCTATGTTTGAAAGAATATGGATCACTTTTGTTACACTCCGAATCAGACATTTGGTCTTCTGAACCTCTCAGTTAGACTATAGCCCAGTACCTCGTTTCAGTTATCCATTATTTTGGTATAAATCAGGTGATGAAAATCGATTTCTTAAGGTGTATTTGGTGCAAGTCATACTTATCCAACTAATTTATCAGTATAATAGGTATGTAGAGAATACCGGATGGGTCCTGGTGTGATATTGCCTTTAAGCAGTTGTGGGCCTGGCCATATACAATGATTAAATAACTTAAGTTTGAAGAATATTTATTTTAAAATTAAAGAAATGGGGGTAGAGTTTCCGCTTTGGGTGCAATTGGCAATCCAGGCGCAAATTGCACTTGAAATTGCGATAGTTTTCTGAAGTGAACTTATGATTCAAGTTTCCTCTCAAACTCATTTGCATATCACCGCATGTAAAATCCTCCATGAACCAGCACAATCGGGCAATGTAATGGTATGTAATTTTAAAAATGTTTTCCTTGCATTAAAAAGTAGTCCTTGATGTTTTTAGGAGTGGTAAACCTGGTGCAGTTTTATTAATACAGCTGAAAATGGGTTTGTCACAAAAAATAAACATTTTTAATAGTGTCTAGTCCACCACTTGTGAGTAACCCGATTTTAAATCACTGAAAATGACTTAAAAAAACTATACTGAATCATTTATTAGTTGCATTGGTGTACACTAGTCAGTTTCTTAGTACTGTAAATTAAATATTATTTAATATGTAAAAACTTTTAAAACGTGCCTACTAGTGCCTTTGTGCCTAAAAAATACAACTGAATTTGAAGAGCCTCCTCGAAAGGCCGCAAACGGGCGATATTGCGGAAACTCGCAATGCTAATCTGATCTGGGGGCATGGCCAGTTTTGTGGGCAGAGTTAGCTTTTTTAAACCAGCATAAAAGATCGCAGAAACTTGATTTACGCTGGATGTAAATTGTGCTTAAAATTCCTCAATCTTTTTCGCTGGTTTGGCTGATTTCAGTCGAATTGCGCGCAAAGTAGCAGAAACTCTAGGCTATGGAGTATTTATGTTGATGCACATAAGAGCATTGGAATCGAACACTTCTATGCAGTAATTTAATAATTCATGTAGATTTGTGATATTGGGGATTATGGATGGTGGGTTTGAATGTAGCTTGAGAAGGAATATTTTCAAAGGTAAAGTATTCCATTGTGGCCAGGAATCTCCTCAGAGCTGCACATCTCAAGAACATTGTTTTTGTTGTGTAAATGTTCACACAGACAATTTATTTGTTTTTCTTCAAATAACACCATGGATCTTTTATATCCTGCTGTACAGGCAGATTTAACATTTGTTTTAATATCTCATCTGAAATACAACACTTCCAACAATGCAGCTCTCCCACAAAGCAAGTGTCAACCCAGATATAGCTCAAGTCCCTACAATTGAATTCGCAACCTTCTGACTTACAGGTAAGGGTGGAACCCCCTAAAATGAACTGACACGTCACAATCAACCAAAGATTAAGACTCGAATTTCAAATATACTCCTGGGCCAAACAACATACTGTCCTGAAATTTTCCAAATGAAAATGTTTAATTAGCCAATTGGGACAAAGCAGTTCTCAAATTTCTGCAATTCTACTCAATTAACACTTTCTCACATTTTAATTAACAGCTGAAATATCAGTAGTTTGATCGGAAAACGCTACACACCAGCTGTGCAAACGTTACAAAATGCAAGACATACTGAATTGTATATGATGCTTCTGTGATTCATTCTGGTTCAGCTTGCAGTGAAAAAAAGATGACCTGCCTGCAGAACTGTAGACCGTGGGAGAATAACCTGAACTTTGATGTACTTTAACTATCATGCAAGGCTGGTACAGTGTGCGATTCAAAGGAAAGCCTTTGACTAAATTATTTCTGCTGGGAAACCACACTAAGTGTAACCAATGAAAAGCACGGCCATAAATTTTCCCTTTTATTTATTGTTTATAATGATTTTGAATGTAATGAACTTTATGGTACATTAAACAGCTCTACAAATTAAGGAAGTCATTGATTTCTCTTGCCGTAAATCACCATACTTCAGTCTTCCTATTATTTCAACAAAAAAAAATTCCAGTATAAATAAAGAGTACGAAAGACAATAAAATTACAGTACTGTTGAACAAAGGTGCTTACATCAATGTATTTGGCAGATGTGAATCCAATTTCTGATTTAGAGGCTAGCTCTATGGTGGATAACCATGGTTCATTTAGCAGGGTTACAGGCATTCTTGCCAGAAATGCCATCTATTGTGTCAGGATCCAGGAGATATGCAATGTGAAGTTTTAGTGTCCGAGTCTGCATCCTTGTCAGAATTAGTATGTTCAAGGAGACAATTCTTTGTAAAAGTCAATTTTAAATAGGACAATAATTAAGGCAACTTGCCTTAATGATTTACTTTCAGCAAAGCAGTTATCAACTATGGCAAAACCATTAAAGAAAAAAAAATATTTAGGGCTGGATTTTGTGAATGGAGGCGAGTTGGAGGTGGGACTGCTGCTTGTCGTGTCAATGTCCCACCTCCATCCTCGCCTGACCAATCAGAGGGATTTCCCCCTGATTGAGCTTCCATTTAGGGAGCAAGTCACTGACAGATCACGTCAACGTCAGACGTGCTATCTGTCAAGACTTCTTGAAAGAAGAAATGACAGCCTTTGACAGCTCTGAGAAGCTGTCAAACACTGACATTCTCTTTAGTTTGCTGAGGCTTTGTGGTGAGGTCTCATCAAACCTTTCAACTTTGTAAATTTCACATGTGTGTAGAATCGGAGGATCCAACAGCCATTATGTGAAATTGACAAGGAGAATGTTGGCTCTCCCCATCCAGCGTGGCTAAAGGCTGTAGAAGAAAACAAGGTAAGTGCACACTTTTTTAAACTTATCACTCACCTTGCATACTTACCACTCCACACTTGCACCCATCACTCACCTCTACATCTTACGTCCAGGTGCCTCCGACCGCCGCAGACCTCCTTCACGTCTCCTCCAACCCGGCGGGGTTCTCCGAGGTCGGGAAGCCTTCACCTGTGAAGGTAAAATGGCACTAATCCTTTTTTCTGCCTGTTAACTACCTGTTAACAGGCAGTTAAAAGGATTAAATGCCTTTCCCGCCTCCAGGAGACGGGACCCGAAGCTGCACATCCTCCCGCCTCCTGGAAAAAGGGCACAGAGGCGGGATGGGGGCGGGTTTGCCATTTGCCCCCACTTACTCCGAGTTTACCGGCTGTCCCGCCTCCATGCCTGCCTCCTCGGGGCTTAGAAAATCCAGCCCAGGCTGGAATTTTCCCATTGCAGAGTGTGCGGGTTTGGGGGCGGGTTGGCAGTTAAAAGCGCGTAAATTAACAGCGTGTCGGGAACTCACCGGCATCCCGCCGACTTCCGCATTTAACTCGGGCGCGTTTCGAGGCGTGCCACGGACCCACGAGAGAGAGAGAGGCGGGCGAGCTCATTGAGGTACTTAACTGCTCGCTTACAGACCCTGAACTGTCTTTTTAACCTCCAATTTTGGCTTTAACTTGTTGCACACGGGATTCACGCACCTCGGGAATCTCGCCTGGAAGGGGAGGCGGAAGCTCAGTGGCCATTGTGCGAGTTCAGCTGTAATCTCCTTCAGCCCCACAACCCCACCGAGATATCTACGCTCCTCTAATTCTGCCCTCTTGAGCATCCCTGATTATAATCGCTCAGCCATTGGTGGCCGTGCCTTCTGTTGCCTAGGCTGTTCCCTAAGCTCTGGAATTCCCTGCCTAAACCTCTCCGCCTCGCTACCTCTTTTTCCTCCTTTAAGACGCTCCTTAAAACCTACCTCTTTGACCAAGCTTTTGGTCACCTGCACTAATTTCTCCATATGTGGCTCGGTGTCAAATTTTTTGTCTTATAATACTCCTGTGAAGGGCCTTGGGACATTTTACTACATTAAAGGCGCTGTATAAATACAAGTTGTTGTTGTTGAGTTCATTAAGTGACAGCTGGAAAAAACACATAAATACTCATAGCTTACACCTGCTTCCTTGCCTAAGGGAAAGGCTCTGGCTGACACCATTTTGTGCAGAGAATTAGCTTTCAGGAGTTTGCAGGTCATTTCTGCAACCTCGAAGGCCACTCTCACCACATTGCTTGTCACTATCAACTCATTGAAGGATTGTCCCTCTGATCTCTACTTTACCTGCCATCTATTAGATCAGCATGGGAGCCGCTTATGCTGCCTCACCTTGGACCTCAGAATCATACCAAGATGAGCCCCAGCACCACCAACACCAGCCACACCAGCAGCAGCAGCCACAACACCAGCAGCAGCAGCAACCACAACAGCAGCCTTCTCCTCACCGTCCTGATGCTCCACAGGAGAGAGGGGATCAGCACAGGACTGCACTGCACCGGAGGCAATACTCCCATCAGAGGGTATACAGGCAGAGGATGAGCTTCCTGGACATGACTGTGGTGAATGTGCTTCAGGAGGCTCAGGCTATCGCGCCAGGTCATTGCAGACATTTGCAGCTTGCTGGAAGAAGACCTGCTGCCCAGGGGTCCTGGGGACACTCCTTACCAGTAGCTGTCAAAGTCACCACCACCCTCAACTTCTTCACCTCAGGCTCCTTCCAGGGATCTGCAGCAGACATTTGCAGCATCTTGCAGTTGGCCGCCCACAGATGCATCACCCAGGTGACCGATGCCACGTTTCACAAGTCAGCCAATTATGTAAACTTTTCCACTGATGAAGCCAGTGTTATTGAGCGGGCGCTCGGCTTTGCAGCTCTGGCTGGCTTCCCACAGGTGCAGGGCGTCATTGGCTGCACACATCTGGCCATGAAGGCACCTCATCATCACCCAGGAGTGTTTGTGAACCGCAAGGGCTTCCACTCCCTCAATGTGCAGCTAATCTGCAACCATAAAAAGATCATCATGCATGTGTGCGCCAGATTCCGTGGCAGCTGTCATAACTCTTTCATGCTGCGCCAGTCCACCCTCCCTCAGCTCTTCGCACCGCCAAACAAACTTACCGGCTGGCTGCTTGGAGACAAGGGCTATCCACTGAAAACATAGCTGATGACACCCTTGAGGAGGCCAAGCAATGAGGCCAAGGAATGTTATAATGACAGCCACATGTCCAGCAGATGTGTCATAGAGCAAGCAATCGGCATGCTGAAGATGCGCTTCAGATTGCTTGACAGATCTGGAGGAGCTCTTCAGCATAGCGCAGCAGCGAGGATTGCAGCTGTGGAAGGAACAAGGCGCAAAGTGCACAGCCTTTTCGGATGAAGAGGAGGAGGAACACGTGGTACTGGAGTAGGAGGAGGAGGAGGAGGAACCTGAGGTGGAGATGGCACCAGCAGCGGCGCACATTGCTGCCCGGGAGGCCTGGGATGGCCTCATAATGGCCAGATTTACTTAACTGGCACCAGTGCACCCATATGGCTCCAAAATGCTGGACTAACTCCTCCCCCGCCCCCCAACCCCCGCCCCTGACAACACCACAAAGCAGTCCTACAATGACCAAGCCATTCCTGTCACCCAAACCCCCATTGCCCAAAGTCTCACCATTCACTCCAAGTGACAAAGCCACTTCCCAGGTAGCAGGCAAAAATGGACAGACGGGAAAGTTGTGCAAAGAAATAAATCTATGTGTCATAAATATAACTGAAACTTAACATTAAGATTTTTTCATACACCCATGTGCATACCCTTGTGCATCTAGGATTGTGTCTTTTTTTATTTACGTGTGATTCTACGAGGTGCAACCCCTGTGGCTTCAGCAGGGGTAGTTGCAGGCTGCTCACTTCCCTGCTGCAACTGCTTTGACACTTTTGCCAGACGTCCTCTGGGTTTTGGAGCCTGTGAGGGCTCCGCCAAAGACTGCTCCTCCTGCGACTGTGCAGGGGTAGACTCAGCCAACGGGATCCGAGGCAGCATGTGGGGCTCTGATTGAGGGGGAGACAATGGAGGAGAAGTGTGAGCGCTTTGAGAAGAGCCCCACTTCCATGTCCCACTCACCATCATCCCTCTCATGGGCCACCCACACTTCCCTGCAAGCAAGGAGCTGGAGAGCATCTTGCTGCACATCAGTCAGGCAAAGAACGCCCAAGTCTATGTTAGTATCCCTCCTCGAGATGAGGTGAATGAGAGTCTGCAATCTGTTGTTCACAGCAAGCATGTTCTTATTAGACTGGCGCATTTGCTGCTCCATGCGTCGCCATCGCCTGCGATATGGTGCTGCTCATGTTGGAGATGGACTCTTCCATTCTCTGCACAGTCGCACACATCACAGCTGCAAAAGCTGCCAGAGCCTCGCACAATTGTTGCTCCCCCTCCAAGATCACCCTCTTTCTCGATGGCCCCCGAGGTTCAGTATCTGCAGGAAGCTCAGCAGAGCTTGGAGCATCCTGCACCCACCGGCAATGAGTCTCCACTTCTGTTCCTGTCAACACCATCTGCTCTTGCTCACTTGTGAAGTGTGAGGGACCAGGTGACAACTCTACTCTATCTCGCACAGGACCCACTGAGGTGTGCGTATCTGTGCTGGTGCTGGCTGCACATGGGTCTGGTGACGGTGCACACTCAGTGACTGGAGCTTCCTCTGGGGAGTCGTCTTTCTGCTCCGGCTGGACAGTGGGGGGCTCTTGATGGACCTGTGGGAGGGTAAAGAGATGATTTAGAAGTCTTCTGATAAGAATGTGTATTTTTACCATTATGCACATGATGACATTTCACTGGCTGCTGACATCATTCACTGACTGCTGTATGCCATGTGGCTGTATGAGATTTAATTTTGTCACCAGGTTGCTGGGAGGACCCCTCTCTCCGTCTCCCACCTCCAGCAGCTCTGCAATGCCAGAGATTTCTAGCACCTTCTCCTCTGCTGGAGTCAAATTTGTGAATATTGGAGGGCTACCTCCGGTTCTCTGTCTCTCCCTGTTGTTCTGGGCACTCTGAGAACTTTGAGTGAGAGTGATGGAATGAGTGTAACGAATGGATGGGTTACATCTGTAGAGGGTGGCTATGAGGGACTGGCATGACATTGCCAAATGGCCTCCTTCTGTGGTGTTACTTGCTAAAATTGCTTTAGGATCAGGGTGAATGTCAGTGGTGGTTAGTCAGATGTGGATGTGAGTAGGTGCATAGACAGAACGGGATGGGTGCACCTGCAAGATATGTTGGTGTGAGGAGTGATGCTCAGGAGTAGGCTTGGGAAGGCAGAGTGATGGGGTTGGGGTGACAGGCACATCAGGATGTAGGTGAATGTGGCATTGCACTCACCTTTCCTGACCTCATGAGATCATTGAATCTTTTGCAGCACTGGATCCACGTTCGCCTCACGACATCCCTGCTGCTGACCTCCTCTGCGATCTCTAGCCATGCCCTCTGAGTGTCTCTGGCTGGTCTTTTGCGGCCATCCACAGGGAATAGGACCTCCCTGTGTGCTCTGACTCCCTGCATCAGCACTTCCAGGGAGGCATCTGGGAATCTTGGTGCAGCCTTCTGGCTGTGTGTCTCCATGACCCACAGAAATCTCAATATTATGCAGCAATTTATAGCTCTCCCAAGCACCTTGAGCTCTCCTACAGCAACCTTCAAATGCGATGTGTGCAAGCCTGCTTTAAATATCCGCACTGAAAATGAGTCATTGGTGACGTCAGCAGACCCGCTCCATTTAATTTGGCCGAGAAACCCGCATGACTCTTTCAATTGATGTAATTGAGTTAAACGCGCAGTGCAGAACGTACTGTTGACACGTTCAGGTTGGCAACCCACTACGCGGCCCGCACGCACCCAGACGCTCAGGTAAAGATTCCAGCCTGTAGAATTTTCTTACAATAATTAAAGTAATCACCTAAAAGCTATGCACATATGCCTAGAAAATCAGCCGAACAGCACCCGGTTTTCAGGAGCTAAGCAACCTCCTAAGAGTCAAAAATGCTGGGCAGGAAGCGCATGCTCATTACGAGCCAGAAGTGCACCACCCACCATATTGGTAAAGGTAAAAGAAAATGGACATCCAGTACCCCCGCCTAAACAGGCGTTAACCCTTTGCATATGCAAATAAGGGGTTAACGTCTGTATGAGACCCATACGGCAAGATTGGTTTGCCCTGAGGCAACCGGTGCCGGCTGCGCTCCGGAAAACCAAGTCTATAATCGGCCTAACAGATGGTCTTTAATAGGACTGGTGCAGGCCCCAACCAACAGGTAAGTTGCTAAAAATATACTTACCTGAATGTTGGCCACCGCTCTCCCCCACCTACAATCGACGCCACTATCCCTACACCCGTGACCACTGCTACCTCCCTGCCAGTCGTCGCTACCTCCTGATCCAGTCACCCCCCCTTTAATCACTTACCTGTTGCTGGCATCACAGTGGGCCAATCTTCCATCCCGCTTCACCAGTTACTGTGGATAATGAGGCCTGAGGCCAATATCAGCTGCGCCTTGTGCCTCACCATTCAGGTGCAGTCATTGACACCTGTCACTGCGTGCCCAAAACCACCCAAATTTCTAGCCATTTATCACACATTATGGCCAGGGATGTCCACTTGTGCACTTTGACAGCTCCCAATCTCCACCCTCCCTCCCCCCCCATTTATTTGAATGGGCAAGAAACTCACGAGCTGGTGAGTGCAGAAGACGAAAACTCTGACTTCTATATACAAGAATTCTATGACCAATCAGTATGTTAGCCAAAAAAAATCAGAGCAAAGGAAATTTTGAAAGTTCCCTCCAAGATCACTGCATTAAACAAGCAAAAATAATACTTAAAATAAAAGCAAAAAATGCCAGAAGTAGACAGTGTGCTTATAAGCATCTGAAAGAGAATAGACATGTTGATATTTTGTGAGGATACCCTTCATCAAAACTGATACAAGCAGGCAGCAGAGCCTCACTATCGATTTGATTGCAACAAAGGCTGAATTTGCACTGGCACTTTTGCATCAGTGTAAATCTGTTATGGGTGGACATCAATACAGTGACAATATAACTGATGATCAAATGTCCTACACCCCGAGTTATAACAACATCGCCCCTCCCCCCCCCACCCCCAACACACACACACACCTATTCCTCTTTCCATTGCATCGTCTCGAATCAATTTGAATTCCTAAGCACTGTAATATCAATCCAGCCAAAGACAAGAGGGAGAATAACAGGTAAAAGGTCAAAAGTACATATATGGTAACTACATTTACAAAGAGGCAGCTAAAGGGTTTAATAGCCTATAAACATAAAAACTGTTTACTTGAGGTAATGGAAAGGAACTGTTGTGCTTCATGGTCTGATAATCAGCAGTAATAACCTCACAGGTTCCTGACAAGAAAACCTGAACTTCAAAATCAAAGGAAGCATCTTTTGTTGCAACCGCAGGACTGGGCATATAGGAGATCATTGATATTAAATACAAACTTCTTTTGTGGTTTTCTCATTTTAAATGCTCATTTTTCACATCCTGCTTTACTTGCAAACTAACTGAATTCTCTAGAAATTTAAAAAAAACAGACTTGTCAGCATCCACTCTATACGTAACATCCCTACACACATGCAGATAGATACTTCCGAATCCATAGTAACAAATGAATTAGTTCTACTCTGCTGTCATATTAGCTTCAATCTGATTTATTGGTAAAGTATATTAGAACCCAAAAAATAAAGCACCACATGCACCCAATCAATTATTATGAATAGTCTATTTATATCATGTCTAAGTTTCAAATTACCACTTAGTCTCAGTCCATTGTTTATCTCTTAAGACATATTCCTGTGGGTCGTGGTCAATTTCAGTCATCTTTTCAATAGATTTTGCTTTGAATTAAAAAGTGCATACACATGTGGAAAAAAAAATTCAATTATTCAAGTCTGATCGCATAATGTATTGCATGATTGTGTAGAGCAGGCAGCAGATAATCTTGGCATCTTTTAGAAGGTGCAGAGAAAAAGAATTAAGCACAAAAAGGAAAATGAGAAAACTGCAGATTATCCAAGGTCATCAATCATCATCTGATCATAAGATGGCACCTAATAAATGAGGAAGGCAAAAATACCATCAGCCTCATACTTAGAGAGCCAAGAACATTTGCTTTCCTTGAGTAACTGTGGTGCATGACTCCACTGCACAATGCCCATGAAAGAAGTACGATAAAATACCAACTTGCAAAATAAATGCATAATTTTACATCTGTGGATCTTGACAAATGAATAATATGAAAATAAAATCTGCAACAAAATAAACAAGGAGAAGCTAATGAGGATATTATGTACAGGTATATTCTATTTTGCAGATTGTGCTATAACAATGTTGAACTACTTTTCCCACTAACCTCATTCTATTTTGCAATTTTATGGCATGGAAAATGGATGGCAAAAAAGAATTGCAAGAACCAGACACCATTAGAAGAATGAGAGGGGATCTCATTGAAACGTATAACATTCTGACAGGGCTAGACAGACTGGATGCAGGGAGGATGTTTCCCCTGGTTGGGGGGTCTAGAACGAGGGGTCACAGTCTCAGGATACGGGGTAGGACACTTAGGACTGAGATGAGGAGATATTTCTTCACTCAGAGGGTGGTGAACCTGTGGAATTCTCTACCACAGAAGGCTGTGGAGGCCAAGTCACTGAATACATTTAAGAAGGAGATCGATAGATTTCTAGACACAAAAGGCATCAAGGGGTATGGGGAGAGAGGGGGAATACGGTATTGAGATAGAGGATCAGCCATGATCATATTGAATGAGCAGGCTCGAAGGGCCGAATGGCTTACTCCTGCTCCTATTTTTCTATGTTCCTATGTTTCTAACCCAAATTTTCACAGGATGCATGCTACAGTGACAGGCCAAAATAAACTCCCTGCTTTAGCTCAGTGGAAGCTAGTCATTCTGAGGTAGGAATAATTTCAGTGACTTTCAAGACAAACCGATTTTGTGATCGTTTAAGATTCACTGAAGGCCTTTTCTGGAAAAAAAAATCATAATTATTTCAGTACATTTGCTGATGTGGAATCCAAAACATAATAGCCCTTCACTGCCGTGAATTCGAATTAATAAAGCCATTAAAAGATCCCCCACTAAGTTCTAAGCCTACTTTCACACAAAAAATAGATTACTATGGTAACCTAAGGAGAAGTACATAGTCATGCTAGGTCATTCTATAATTGGAGCAATTGATACCCCAGTGTCCTTCTTATCAATCTTTAATCATTCAAATATTAATGTAACCTGATATGCAGCAAATGATTCCTCATCTGGGGATGTCAGAAGCCTACCATAGATTTCCACTGGGGTTTCAGTATCAGCTCAACCACCACCTAAGATTTACATTTTTATCTTTCAACTTGTTCCTATCCCCACGGTATACTAAAGACCAAGTGGTTGATTGTAATCCAGGCATAAGGAGGATTTCCTGGTGTAACTAATTAATTCAGGCACTGAGCAGGTTTTGCAATTACCAACACATTCTAGTGCATAATATAGACAGCTGGGCTGGAAACTATTAGTCTCAAGGGAACTTAAAAAGTAATATAAGTTTCTTCTAAGATCAAACTGTGCGGGTTACCCCTAAACAGTTTGCCTGGTTGGATTCCACACCAAGTAAACTAAAAGCTCCTCCAGTACTTAGCAGCTCCAGGTAAGAATGAACGACGGCACTAACAGTCATAATGCACGACCTGTCTGAGTGCGCTGAATACTTTTGTATTTTTTTTGTACATGATATTTCTTCTTCACCCAATTCACTTATAATACACTAATGACATTGGATAATTATCCCCATTAGTCACCTGATTAAGCTAGCAAATTCCAGAATCCACTGACTGGAATGTTGAATGCATTTCCATTCACAGATCTTCTTTGCATATTCATAGGATCATAGAACACAGAAGGTGGCCATTCGGCCCATCGCACCTGTGCCGGCTCTTTTTAAAGAGCAACCTTATTAGTCCCACTCCCCTGCTCTTTCCCCATGGCCCTGCAAATGTTTCCTTTTCATTAAATATCCACTTCCCTTTTGAAAGTTTCCACCACCCTATATTATACAGAATAGAGAGCAAATATTTCTACTTGATGCTTGCTGGACGCAGAGCAAGACTTATGCTGCAGTCATAGTGCACCACCTCTCTGAGACCAACCGATAATACAAAGTACGGCGGGTGGCATGCAAATCACGCTACAAGAGTCAGAAGAGAGCTTGCACGCTTACACAAATCTGAAGAGTGCTGCTCCCCAGTCGATAAATTTGTTATGCTTTGAGACACGGATGGTGCTGCACCTAAGTTTTTGAGCGTAAATCTACATCAGCACATTAGCACATTATCCGCATAAATCTAGGAAACTGGTATGAGCTGTTTTGTTGCAAGAGGGTGAAGCTATGCTATTTCAGAATTAAAATGGAGCTCCGGACTAACTACTGTCATAAGTGCTAGCTCTGATCTTTCAACAGAATTGAAAACCCAACAATGTTACCTTTTTTAAAACACATAGGCCTGAAAAATTGGGTGAAAAATGGGCACTGAGGGGTCCAATATGGTGTGCTACACACATTCCGAGCCGGGTATGCGCATATTGGTTAAGGTGCCTTGTAGTCATTCAGGGCACCAGTCTGAAACAGGCATTAAGCCCATTGTCTGTACAGATCGGGGGCCTAACACCATTTCCAAAATCGGCTGGCATCTGACTGCAGCATGATCCAACGCATGCTGTGATCAGTTTTCTCGGGTGCAGAACAGCCAAACCAGCTTAAAGAGGACCGCTGGAAGTTGCCACCTAAAAGGTAAGTAAAGAGTTTTTTTAATTACTGTATGTGGAGCCAGAAGGAGCAGGTGTGCTCCTTTGGCTCTACATTAAAATTGCGGGCCACTCCCGACCTCCTGAACTCCTCCACCCTTGGACGCACGGTTTCTCAGTGCTGGCATGCCTGCCAGCTGATCTTCCTCCTCTTTATGACCAGTGCACTGTCATTTGGGGGACAACTGGCATCTCCAGCATGCCAGTTGCGTCCCAATGATGCAAGAGAACCAATTTCACGTGGTCCTCTCGCTCATCAGTTTCAGCACAGTGGTTCATGTTTGCCGCTGAATTTATGCCCGAAGTTGGGCGCAAACCAATTTCTAGGCCATGATATTTGGATATGGCTTTAGCTACAAGATAATCCCCATTTTAGGGCCGATCAAGGTGAAACATGTAAAAAACACATTCCTGATTGGAATCTGTGCTTTGACGTATGAATGCGCACATCTGTTTGAAATAGCAGGGCTGATCTTTTTTGCTTTAACTAGAAACATTTTTTAATAAGAACTTCTGAAATTTGGTCTATGGACACCTTCCACTGTTTAACAACAAACTTAAAGTAAATTAGCACCCAAATAATTGGCATTTCTATGAAACATTTAATAGCCTCTTAGCTTCAAATTAAACACTCAAATTTGTTTTGTTCTTAATTTATTTCCCTTTAGAGATCCATTGATGTCATTAGGACCTTCGCTCTTCCAAAAGGCATTTTCCACTTAGTTTGGCTTTCCATCCCTAGCTTAGATCAAGCAGATTTAACTTGTTGCTATTTGTAACGGGGAAGTTCCTTGGGGCTGTGGAATGCGTCTTTGCAGTAGACTGAATGCGGGAAAACATGTTGTATTGCTGTTTATGGAGTAGGTTGCAGAATTGAACATCTAGATTATTATTGCAATTTCCTTTTGGGCAAAACAAGGAATATAAAAAAGAAGGAAAAAAGCATTTATTTAGTGCCGAATGTCTCTCAGAAATGTCCCAAAGCACTTCACATACGATGAATTACTTTGAAGAGTTCACTGTTGCATAAGTGAATATAAAATTATAATGAGCAGGAAGAAGGCATAAAAAGCCAGTATGTGTAGAGTTTAAATGTCATATACTTATACTTACTATCTAAATTTATATTAAATCATTTCTTTTTTAAATTTATTATGCATGCTATTATGGTTATGGCATACAAATCAAACTTCACCAGTTGAGTACAACTGGTTCGTAGTTCTAAATTCTAAAATTATTAGTGCATTTAAGACAGTAAAGAATGGGACATTCCTGCCATATGAATGGATAATAAAGGATATGATTATTTATTGAATATGATTGATTATCCTGTCAAGAATTTACAAAATTAATTACATTTTATAGAATAATAATTTAAATTTATGCTGTTAGTACATTTTTGTAGTGTTATTAATATTATTTTTGTAGTTCTTCTAATGAAAATTAAATGATTAATATGATCTGTGCTTCTGTGTGACAAATGGCTTTTATTTGCCCTAATGGCATTGTCACGGCACATCCCTGTGGATGGTTTCAATTAGAAAGCTTACAGTAAGTGCTTTTCCAAAAATTGAAGGAAGATTATTTCCACTCAGGGAAATTCACATTCATATATTTTTGCCACATAGTTGCCAGATTTAATTTTTAATGTTTTTCATGAGACTTTCAACAGCTATCCAGCATACGACAGAATGAATCACTCACAGGGCAAAACCACATTTGAGAGCAATTCTGTTTGGCTAAGGTATCACTGGGGTGAAAATGAGAGGCTGAGATTGTGTAAATTCCATTGCCATTTGTCCAAAAAGTTATTAAATTTCATCATGGACAATTCATCTGCCAACAGAAATGAACCCCATTTTGCTTGAATAAATGTAAGTTGCTTTCAATACTTCACCGCACAAACTTTAATATTCTTTATATATAAATCAATCAGGATTCTATTTCTCTGCAAACTAACCTTTAACTAGCACAGTGTTATACTAATTAGTTTAGAAGATATTACAGAAGACACTGTTGACCTTCCAGGCTTTACAGAGTACTCTGCAAAATGTTTCTTTCTGTATTTTTGATTGAATATTATTAATGCAATGAGGCAAAGTGAGAGTTAGAAACAAACATTAAAACAACTGCACATTGGAATGATGCAGCACTACATTAAGAAAGACATAGGGCTGGATTTTCCCAGCGGAGGTGGGTTCGCGTCGGGTTCCTTGTTTGGTGGGTTCTGGTCCCGCTGCCGGTTTCAGCAGCACTGATATAATGGGCCGTATATTCCGATCCCTACGGGTGTGTACACAGCTCGTACACACGCGCTGAAGCGCATGCGCTGAAAACTGGCCTTTCCGATCTGTCAAGAGCATTCTTGACAGATCGGACGCCTGCCCTGGAGAAGGGCCTCTGCGGGCGGATAGTTCCGCTTTCTGGAGAACCTCCGCCCGCAGAAAACCCTTAGAAATCTTACGCCTGGTAAAAATATTTTTTTTCCACTCATTTATCCTTTAAAAATTCTTTTAAAAAAAAGGTAAGTTTATTTTTAGCCCCGTAAAAAACTTTAATTATTTTTTTCAAATTTTTTTATTTTTGTTTAAAATATTAAGGGGTAGAAATTAGGTCGCGCCCCATTTGGGGCGCAAATATCGTCCGAGCGCAAATATTAGCGCCTGGCGCTAATTATCGGCACTGACAGGAAACTTCACTTTTACCGCCCCGGGAGGTGAGTGGAGCGCTAAATTAGGCGCTGCACACCTCTCTTAAGGCGCAAAGGCCTAGGAGTGAGGCGCTACCTCAGCGCACGAGCGCAGCGCAGCTGCTGCCAGTTAGCGAGGGAACACAGACACACTGGCGCCGGACACTTCTTAAAGCGGGGGGGGCCACTTGCTCCCCAGCCACACCCTGCTCATTGCAGCCTTGAATCTCAGCCTGGAGAGACCTGTAATCTATTTTGCTGCCAAGCATGGAGAGGGTGAGAGAACGCGCTCATCGCTTCACCGAGCGGGCCTTGGGTGCTCTGGTTGGCGCAGTGGAGCGCAGACGATGCATGCTGTTCCCGGAGAGTGGCAGGAGGCCTTTGCCACGCGAGTTCAGAAGAGTGTGGAGGGAGGTGGCTCAGAGCGTCTCCTCCAGGAGCATGGTGCCCAGGACCCATGTTCAGTGCCGCAAAAAATTCAACGACCTCACTCGGGTCGTCAGGGTGAGTGGCTTTTTCTCAATACCTCTCCATCCCTCCATCTCAACCTCACTATATGGCCAGAGGGTCTTAAAACCCCAATGCACAACACTCATCCAACACCTATGGCCCTTTCATCAAACACACACACACATTCCACACTTTGCATACAGTAAGGGCTATTCACCTATGGGAGGCACATCAGGCAAGACCATGGCTGCATGTTGTAAGGGCTATTCACCTATGGGAGGCACATCAGGCAAGACCATGGCTGCATATTGTAAGGGCTATTCACCTATGGGAGGCACATCAGGCAAGACCATGGCTGTATATTTACTCAGATGCTGTCCTTTTTCTTGCAGGCTAAGCTGGCTCATAATCGGAGACAGCAGCAACGGACGGGTGGAGGGCGGCTTCAGCTGCAACCCCTCAGCGATCTGGAGGAGCGCGTCCACAGGAATGTGGCAAGCCGGGTGATCGGTCCCGTCGCCACTGGGGACGCCGACCCCGTTGTGGACAGCAATGGTAAGGTCATCACCTTTTTGTCCTCTGTCCTTCCACTTGTCCCTCACAATACCAGCCTTTGACACTTTCAATCCAACTTGCTAACTCGCTGCACTTATTCCTCCCTTACTGCCACCCTGTCCTCACGCTAAAGCCACTCTTGTACCTCCCTGCTTTCAGATGGTGATTCACCAGCTGAGGAGATGGTCCCTGAAGCTGCCACTGGGAGTGATGCTGCAGCTGAGGAGGAAGAGGAAGCCGGAGCATCAGTGCCACCCTCTCCCGAGGAAGCCCATGGCCACACTGGGAACACGCCTTCCCCGGAGGGGAGCAGGGGGGAAGGGGCTGATGATGGTGAAGCTCCAGGACCCAGCGGGCTGCAGCAACGCCATGGGGGGGGGAGGGAAGAACGGGAGCCTTCTCCCCAGAGGGAGAGTATGCCAGACACTCCTACTGCAATGGACGCAGAGGAGGAGCGGCTGATTGCAGAAATGAACAGCCAGGCGGTGGGCATGCACACTGAGCTCATGGGTGCAGTGGGAAGGGTGCCCGAATGCATTGAGTCACTGGCAAGGAGTGTGGAGCACTTCACTGTAGCACAGGCGGATGCCACACTAAAGCTTAGTGCTGCAATTCAGTCACTGGCTGCCAGGAACCCATCTGAGACTGCTCTCATGCAGACTCAGATTGAGGCCACGCGAGCACTGACTGCTGCCATCCTCGATGGTTCGTGCACATGTCCCCGGGGCTGTCACCGCGCCGCAGCAGGCCAGCAATCTGTTCTCCGGCAAATTGCTCCGGATGCTGAAGTGCTGCCCCGTGGGAGTGCCAGTGTGTCGGGCGAGCAGGGAGTTGCTGTCCTCTCTCACGATGACAGCATTCCTGCTGCCAACACTGTCACTTCTCCACTGCACTTGCCACCGCCTGTAGGACAGACTGCTGCCGCCCATGCAGAGTTGGTGCAGTCTGCAGGCGGGCCCTCCAGGCCCAGAAGTGGTCGAGGCCGTCCTTCAGGGGCATCTGCAGTGTCAGGGTCTGACGAGCAGCAGCCTTCCACCAGCCTTGCTGCAGCCACTGAGGTCCCATTACGGAGGAGCAGTAGGGTTAGAAGGGGGGAAGTGCGCAAGGGAAGGAGATCACCCTCGAAGGGCAAAAAGTAGGAGGTGTGCCAAAATGCTTTCATTTTTTTATTAAAGGCCGAGGTTCATGGCCCAACTTTTGTTTAGTGTTTTGGACATTGGGCCGAAAATTGATCTCGGTGCGCGAGAGTACGCACTGCATACTCTCGCGTATTCCCACTCCAATTGCCGGTTTTCTGCATGCCCTGCGCATGCGCTGAAAACCGGCAATTGCTCTTCCGAAAAGGGGGCGGGGCCTGGCTGCATCGCGTGCGCGCTACAGGCTGCGCGCACGCTGTGCACTTCATGCTTTGGACGCGCAGGTAAGTACTGAAGATTTTGGAAATGTAAAAAGGAGTAAGACCCGCTTTTAAGAAGGTAAGTAGTGAATTAAGTATTTTTTTGAAATTTTTTTTACAGGTATATCTTTTTTATAGACTTTAAAGACAGGTAAGTTTATTTTTATAACTTTTTAAAAGATTTTAAATTTTTTCAAAAATTTTATTTTTTATTTAAAATGGTTAATTTAATTAACTATACTTATTTTATTAATGTGATGGGTTTTTTTTTAATTTAATTGAGGTTTAGCTGTTATTTTGGCAGGGTGTAAGATTCATAAGTCTCTCAGCCATGCTGTGAGACTTATGAATGGAAGATGGTGTGCTGCCATTGGCTCTAACTGAGTCACGTGATCCCACAGCTCGCACGAATTAACTACGCCGCTGGGATACGCAAGCCCAGCACAGCTGATGTCTGGAACATCAATTTCGTGCGAGCTGGATCAGAAAAAGCATAAGCGAGGTGAGACATCGCGGGAAAGGCTTACCCCCGCGGGAACAGAGCGAGATAAATTTCTGGGCCAACATCTCCAGGTTGTGAGAACCAGTTATGTTATTGACTGTTTTTTTGTGTTTATTTCTATGAGTTTGTCATGAGGAATTGACACACACAGAGTTTGTACAATAAATAAGTTTCTGTATTCAAAATATACATGGCTGGTGGTTGGAATTATTGGTGCCTTGGCCGGCTTAGGGGTTGCGTGCTGGGTTGATTCGTGTTTGTAGCAATGGCAGGGGCCCTAGAAGCGGCTTGCTATTAGTCGTTGACGGACGGCCCTTGCAGTTTGACCATTGTGGGCCGCCCTCCTGCCTTGGTGCTGCTGCTGATCATCGTCCTCGTCCTGTTCCTCCTCTTCCTCCTCCTCCTCTTGTGGTGCTGCAAGGCCTGGTGGCATTGGCTGCGTCCTGAGGATTGCCATGTTGTGCAACATGCAGCACACGACTACGAAGTTCGAAACTTGCTCAGGCGAGTACTGCAGGGCTCCTCCGGAATGGTCCAGACAGCGGAATCGTTGTTTCAGCACGCCGATTGTGCGCTCAATAATGTTCCTGGTTGCTTGATGGCTTTCGTGGTACCGCAGCTCAGCAGGGGTGTTTGGCGCACGGAGCGGTGTCATCAGCCAGGTGCTCAATGCGTACCCCTTGTCCCCCAGAAGCCAACCAACTGGCTGATGCGGTGCCTCGAAAATTTCTGCCACAGTACTCTGGCGCAGGATGAAAGCATCGTGGCAGCTGCCCGGATAGTGGGCATTGACAGCGAGAATCACCTGTCTGTGGTCACAGACCAACTGCACATTCAAGGAATGGAACCCCTTTCTGTTCCGGAACTCCTCTGCATTCTCTCGCGGAGCACGCAAAGCCACATGCGTGCAGTCAATGGCGCCCTGCACCATGGGGAAGCCCGCTACCCTCGCAAAGCCCATAGCACGGTCATGCTGCTTGTCTGGGGTCATAGGGAAGGAGATGAAGTCTCGTCTCCTTCTGAAGAGGGCATTGGTGACCTGCCGGATGCAGCGATGCACCGCAAACTGGGAGATATTGGCGAGGTCCCCAACAGCAGCTTGGAATGAGCCAGTGGCGTAGAAGTTCAAAGCCACTGTGACCTTCACTGCCACCGACAGAGACGTCCTGGACCTCAGCTGAGGCTGCAGATCTGGCTGCAGCAGGTGGCAGAGCTCAGTGACCACCTCCTTGCTGAATCGCAGCCTTCGCAAACACAGCTCCTCGGACATATGGATGTAGGAGAGCTGTTCACGATATACCCTGGGAGGGTAAGCTCTCCTGTACATGCGCCTGATGGCCCTCCTCCGTCTGGCCATCATTGCCACTCTCTGTCTGCGTCTCACTATCCTCCGATTGAGCTGGAGCAGGACGACGCCCCCAATCATTGCAGCCCCCATATTCTCTTTGCCAGAAAAGTAATGAGGTACAGCAACTAAAGTAGCAACAAAGTTAGGATGAACTAGGCCAAACTACCTCACAAAGCGTTGAGTCAATGTAGAAGTCTCTCTCTCTCTCTCTCCGAATCTCTCTCTCTCTCTCAGAATGAGTGGTGCATAAATGTCGACCACAGAAAAGACAGGAAGAGGCCCCCTTTAAATAGCGTCCCCCCCAGCCCCACACCGATTGATAACGTTCCAGTCTTCCGGTCGTTGGAAGCGCCAGGCGGTAAGGCAGGGGGCGCCACTCAATTTCCGCTCCGGGGCGCCCCAAGGGCGTTGCACCATGGAATGACGTCACAATCTGCGCGCGCAGGTGGTCGCAGCGGTAAGTTTTAGCGCCGCCGCACAATCTCAAGTTAAGTTCTCGAGCGGCGCAAACAGTGCTGCGCCCGGGCGTTAGCGGCTTAACGCCCCATTAGCGCCCTCTTAAGGCGCTAACGGGAGGCGCAACCAACTGAATTTTTCCCCCTAAAGGGGTAAAAATTGAGTCGCGCCCCATTTGGGGCGCTAACCTCGCCGGGGCGCGACTTTTAGCGCCCCGAAAAAATTAGCGGCCCCGCGCCGGAACTTCAGTGGTTGCGCCCCAAGAGGGAAGCGGGGCGCCACTGGAAGCACCCCGCATCCCTCTTGGGGCGCTGCGAGTGAATATCCTGGCGCTACGTGCCGCGGTATTGCAGGCCTTCCTCCCCTTCTTAAAGGGGAGGGACCCTGCGCAGTGCGAACCGGGGCCCAGCTGGGCCCCCAGGGATCGGGAGTGCCGGCAAAAGAGCCCGGCACTCAAGAGAAGTGCCGGGCTCTTGGAGTGCAGCCGGCACTTCACGGTGGGGGGGCTTCACGCGGGCCGGGGACAGCAACGGGGGCAGGTGCTGGCAGGCGGCCAGCAACAAAAATGGCCGCCTGCCACCTCCCCTTTAAATATCGCCGCCCCGGCCACACGTACGCCTCCCTGAACCCGTCGGACATAGCTTCTGGCGGTAAATCAGGGGGCGCGACTGAAGATCACGGCCGGGGCGCGAGCGGGGTGCTGCGCACGGCGATGACGTCATCGCCGGCGGCGCAGCGCCACAGGGCGCTACCGGCTGCCGCCGCCGCTAACCTCCCACTAAATTTTTCGGGAGGCGTGGGCGGCGCTGCGCCCGGGCGTTAGCTGCTTTACGCCCCATTAGCGCCCTCTTAAGGCGCTAACGGGAGGCGCAAGCAGCTGAATTTTTCCCCCTAAATTTATTGTAATTTCAACTAATTTTTAAAATGTGATTTAACAAAAAAATTATTTAATGTTTTACAGTGTTTTTGGGGTGATCTCCATTTATATATTTGACAGGTCTATCTGTCAAGTGTATGAAGGGAGACTCCCTTCTTTGATTGGCTCCCCATGGACCACGTGATCCCAGGGACGCTTGCGAACTGCATGCGCCTCTGGCATACGTGGGCCCTGCGCATTTCCAGTTGGAGAGGCCCAGGAGCGGAAGTGTCCGGACCTCGGGAGCCCTCAGGTAAGTCCATAGATTTTTTCCAGATCGGAGGCCTCCGCACGCAGGAAGCCTCCGATCGGAAAATACGGCTCAATAATTTTCATTTAAATGGGCTTATTCAGCCCGCTGTGCACGTTACCCGGCCCAATCAGTGAGTTCAGATCTGCTGCTCGCCTCTACTGATGTCTTCGATTCAGCTGCATTTAAGGGGCCCATGTAGCCTTTGGGTTTTAGTAACTTTCTAATGCTCCTGAATGCTATTCTTTGCGAGATGACTGCTCCAAGAACCAAGGCTTCTCCCCGCTTTGATGATGACTCCCTCCATGCTCTTGTGCAGGGAGTAAGAGGGTGCAAGGAGGTTCTGTTCCCCTCCAATGGATGGAGGAAGCCTCCTCAGCAAACCACAGCAGCCTGGCTGCAAATTGCTGAGGAGGTGAGCGCCAGGTCTTTGTGTTCACGCACCTGGGTTCAGTGCAGGAAAAGGTTCAATGATCTGCTACACTCAGCAAAAGTGAGTATAACATCACACTTACCTTCAATCTGCTTCCCATCTCTTCTCATCACCAGCACTCTGCATTGTCAACCTACTCCTGTACATCCCAACTTACCCTTACATCCCTTCCACCCTTAACCATCCCTCTCTCGATGTACAGAATTACTTCACTATTCTACTATGCTGCCCTCACACTCGCTCTCACTGTTATGCTATGACAACAACTAACAACACACAGGGAGGGCCCTTGGTATTGGCACTTCACTCCATCTTTGTCTCCCTCTAAGCATCTATGCTATGGATTCTCTACACTCACTCCAACATTCTCGCTCAAACTCCACTTGTGTCCCTCATTGCAGGAAAAGAGAGCCCACAGTAAGAGGGAGAGGGGGAGGACAGGAGGAGGCCCGCCTTCCATGGTGCATTTAACCAACGCTGAGGAGGCTGCTATCGAGATCGTCGGAGGTGCAGAGGAGCTGGAAGTGGGTGACAGAGAGACGGGCGCAGTACAGCAAGCTGGTGACAGAATAGATTTGCAACCCTCTCATTTAGATTTCATGATTGACTGATATGGCATCTGATGTTCATACAGATTGAGTTCTGATCATCTACAATGGGATGTGTCTGCTACGTTAATATCACATGTCGAACTCATGCCTTTACTCCCCCACAGGACCATTGAGAGCCCCCCTCCCCACTGTCCAGGAGGAAGAGCCGGACAACCCCTCAGAGGAAGCTGCAACCTCTGAGGGAGCAGCATCAGCAGAAATGAGCACACCCAGCACCAGCGCAGAGACGCACACCTCGGTGGGTCCTATGTGAGATAGCGTAGTGTTGTCACCTGGTGTATCACAGCTCACAAGTGAGCATCAGCAGATGCTGGAGACAGGGACAGCGGAGGCATGTCCTCGTCGGAGGCCGCAGGGCGCTCCTAGCTCTGCTCAGCTGCATGTGGATGTTGTGCCTCTGGGGCCATCCAGAAAGAGAGCGGTGCTGGAGCTTCAGGAACAGGTGCAGGAGGCTCTGACAGGGTTTGCAACCATGGTAACTGCAAGTGTGCAGAGAATGGAGGAGTCCATGTCAAACATGAGCAATGCTGTGGTGCACGCATGGCGAATGTAGGTGCCGCCATGGAAAGGCTGGCAACCTCCATAGAGGACATAAATCACCAGACACTGCAGAACATGGTAACACTTCTAAATAAATGGTCATCTATGGCGGATAGATGGGCATCTATTGAGGAGAGAAACCAGAGGTTCATGGACATCCTTGTTATGAGGAATGTTAGCACAGAAAAGGGTCCTCATGGCCCCACTGATGTGCAGCAAGGTGCTCTCCAGCTACTTGCGAGCAGTGAAGTGCGGGTGACACATGAGATGGATGTTGGTGGTCAACAACAATGTAGTGTGGACTCCTCTCCAACGCTCACACTCTCATGCCACTGCGGAGCCCTCGGTCAGAGCCCCAGATTCCTCACTCAACTGAGATGGCCGTCTCAGCCCCTGCACAGCCGCAGGAGGAGCAGACTTTTGTGGAGCCCTTACATGCTCCCAAACCCAGAGGACGACCGCCAAAGGCGTCTAAGCAGGCACAGCAGAGAAGTGAGCAAGCTGCCTCTACATCTGCTGAAGCCACAGGGGAAACACCACGTAGAAGCACGTGTAAGAGAAAGTTAACAAACAAATAGTCACAAAGGTAGTCACTTGGGTGTTTTGATATAATACAAAGTTACGTTTGTCATCGTTATTTCAATTGTATTAAAGAAATGCGATGTCAAAGATTCAAAGAGTTGGGCCTATGGGTACTCAGAA
Organism: Squalus acanthias; assembly: GCA_030390025.1. Lineage (NCBI taxonomy): Eukaryota > Metazoa > Chordata > Chondrichthyes > Squaliformes > Squalidae > Squalus > Squalus acanthias. Next base: position 111,321 of record JASTWF010000999.1, on the reverse strand, counting down.
ATGGAAGCTGCACAATGAGGGGTCAGGGCGTCTTTCATCTGTAGTGATGGTGGGGAGAGTGATAGGAATGCACAGTTTATTGTACAGATGCTGTCAGGTGTGTAATGAAGGTCGCGCAAACACTCATATCCATGTGCCAGCCACATGTGTTTGCTGCATAAAGTTACACAAATCTGGCATGGATTAATCCATCCCTTGCCTCACGGCCAGCAATGTGCTCGCGTGCTAGTGGCACTGGCACAGCCGCCTCCGCAAGGTCTTTCTCATCTGCCGCCTCATTCGGCTCCTCCTCCTCTGAGTAGGAGGAGGCTGTGCGCTGAGCCACTTGTTCCTCAGGCAGCGGTAAGCCACGCTGCAGTGCAATGTTGTGCAGGGCACAGCAGACCATTATCATTCTGGAGACCCTGGCTGGTGCGTACTGTCGGGCTCCACCAGATCTGTCGAGGCATCTGAATCGCATTTTGAGCAAGTTGATGGTTTGCTCTATGATGCTTCTGGTGGAAATGAGGCTCTCATTGTAGCACTCCTCAGCTTCGTTTGATGGCCTCCTCATCGGTGTCATTGACCACGTCTTCAGGGGATAGCCCTTGTCTCCAAGGAGCCATCCGGAAAGTTGTGTTGGCGGATTGAACAGCTGAGGAACAGTAGACTGCCGCAGGATGAACAAGTCATGGCAACTGCCAGGGAACTTGGCGCAAACATGCATAATGTTCTTCCAGTGGTTACACACCAGCTGGACATTAAGAGAGTGGAAGCCCTTGCGGTTCACAAATACAGCTGGGTTGTGATGAGGTGCCCTAATGGCCACATGTGTGCAGTCTACGATGCCCTGCACCCTTGGGAAGCCTGCCATATTTACAAAGCCAACTACACACACGGTAACACTTACTTCATCTGTGGAGAAGTGGATGTAATTGTGCAACTTGGCAAACAGGGCATCGGTAACCTGCGTGATGCAATTGTGTGCGGCCGACTGGGAAATGCCGCTGATGTCTGCTGCTGATCCCTGGAAGGACCCTGAAGCAAAGAAGTTGAGTGCGATGGTGACTTTGACAGCCACTGGTAAGGAGTGGTGCAGCCCTGCGCTGATGCCCTCTGCCCTGTGCAGCATCGGGTGGCTGAGGAGAAGGTTGACACTCCTGTTGTTGGTGCTGCTGCTGTGCCTGGTTCTGCTGCTGCCGCGGCTGCTCTTCCTCCGATTCTCAGGACCAGGATGAGAGGGTATAAATGATTCCCATTCTGCTGGTATATATCTCAGTTGAGGAAGAGATGTTATAAGCGCTCAGTCAATGTGAGGAGAGGGTATTCCAAGGAGGTCACAGTGCATATGGATCTCAGAATAAACACTTACAACCTCAATACATCTGCAAAATGTGCTCCAAAACCTCAAGACAGAAAGTTCTGGCATCTGAAAGTGAACTGATGTGGCAGGTCAGCTTTTATGCTGCAGTTGCAGCTGTCAACTATTCAGCTAATTACTATACCCAGCACAATTAACTGGTGTGTTTGTCGAACAACGTGGAACACGCTGAAAATGTTGCAAAATGGAAAAAGCCTCTCAAAGTAGGATTATTCAGGCAGTTAACAAGCTGTTAACTGCCTTAAGTGGCTTTCCCACTGCTTGGTAAAGTTGCGTGGAGGCGGGATGGGGTGGTGGATCGCAACCCGCCATCAATCATTTTGATTTTAACTCCGGACCCGCCTCCAAACCTGCCTTCTGAGCGCTGGCAAAATCGCGGCCATAATATTAATGTGCTATCACTTTTTTGCAAAGACAACAGCTTTCAAAAATGTTCACACAAAAATTTTAGCTTATAGGGATGAGAAGATAGCTACATTCTCTAGAACAGATTTAAATTTAGTTAAACTGTTTCAATAACCATTTCATTAAAATAAGGCAATGCCGATAGTTGAATATTGGACCAGATTTTGCAGTCAGCAGCGAAGTGATGGCACTCGCCGCTGACCTTGAAGAAAGCTGCCAACAAAGATTTGGCCATCTCAGTGGTGTGGATTTCCCTTTACCCGATGTTACTTTCATTCTGGCGCCATCTATAGGGGATCTCTGGCGTCCAGCAGCAGTGATGTCATCAAGCAGGCTAAGCAGCCAATCAGATTGAAGAATTCTCAGAAACATCAAACCAGGAAGTAAAAAGCACTGATTGTCCTTCACTTTTTAATCATTTTACAGAGAGCAAGATAAAGATTGGGACATACACATGGGATGAAGGTAGAAGCTGAAATATCATAAACAAACAAAAAAAAAGTTATGGAATTTTTATCATAATGGTAAAATTTGACATTCCATAAATATAAAATTAGTTTTTCAGTGCCAGAGGTTGTTTAGCAGTAATTATGACTTAGTACGCCGTTAAAAACCCAGTTACACCTCATTCAACAAGGCTTAATTTTTTATGGGGATTTTACAGCGAGATTAGAGCATAAAAAGTGGAAGTTCATGTCAATTCAAGTGATTTCTAAGATTTCCATCTGCTAGGACGCCAACAGCACACCCTGTGGAGGAGCGGGGAATCACTGACAACAACTTCAGGATTTCTGTGTTTAACTGTGCCTGTGCAGACACCACGGCAGGAATTTTCTCAAGGTAGGTGAGTTGGGGTGGGGGGCCTCAGAGGCGGGCGGGAAACCCGGGCAGCCGGATTTCCCGCAGACCCTGCTGACTTTAATGGCAGGGCCTGATTTGCATGTGAGCCCTCGGATTCCCGCTCGCAGCCATCCAGATTGAGAGGCTGGCTGGCTGCGGGCGGGTAGGCTTCAGTTGCGGAGAGGGAGCGAGGGGTCGGTCTGGGCAGAGATCAGGGATCAGCAGGGGGAAGAGAGGATCGGGGCTGGCCATGGGAGGATTGTGGCCGGCCTCAGCATCATCGGTGGGGAGGGGTGGGGATGAGGAGGCCTCATGGTGGGGATCGGAGGCCTGGTTAGGGGGGGGGGGGTCTCTGATCACGGGGGATGGGTTAGGCAGGGACCCTAGGTCCAGGAGGTAGGTATAAAGCCACTTACCTCCTGGATGCAGAAGTCCCCACCTTGGTTTAACTGCCGGGTTTCACGAATTGTGTGAAACCTGTCCACATGTAGTGAAATTCAAAATGGAGATTAAAAAAGAGGCTTCCAGCCTCATTATAACATTTAAATTGATGTACAGATCCCTGGGAGCGGGTTGGTCGCATGCTCCCCCGTCTCGCCTCTGTTAAGACCGGAGGTGGGCGAGTTGGAGGTGGGATCAGGTCGGGAATCCCATTTTAACACTTTAACTGCCCCCACGCTCCAAACCCAACTTTTTTTAGGGGAAAATTCCAGCTCCGAAGTTTCTGTCAGTTTCACAGAGTAATTGACATTGAACGCTGACAGTTTCATTGGCATTACAACTGCAAAATGTACACTAATCCAGATGTAATTATCATATTCTTAAGTTTTTTTTGCCAACTTCTGATGAATAGTACAGCACCAGATGGCATAATGGTAAGTGTGAAATGTCTGAATTTATATATTTACTTGGAATGATTAGTTGAATGCAGATGTTACCTTATAAGGCCTGAAGCCTGTCAGCAGTTGTTGGATGCTCCAAAACTGTTTACCTGATTTATTTTCTATATCACAGACCATGCCAAAGAAGAATCTTCTTCTGAAACTCTCATCCATGCTTTTGTTAACTCCAGACTTGACTATTCTAATGCTCTCCTGATGGCCTCCAATCTTCCACCCTTCAATAAACTTGAGATCATCCAAACCTCTGCTGCCCGTATTCTAACCCACACCAAGTTCTGTCTGCTTATCAGCCCTGTGCTAACTGACCTACATTGGCTCCCTGTCCAGCAACACCTCAATTTTAATATTCTTATCCTCATGTTCAAATCTCTCCATGGCTTCGCTCCTCCCATCTCTGTAACATCCTCCCGCCCTACAACCCTACAAAATCTTTGCGTTCCTCCACCATCGGTGGCCGTGCCTTCAGCCATCTAAGTCCCAAATGTTGAAATTTCCTCCCTAAACCTTTCCGCCTCTCTTTCCTCCTTAAGACCCTCCTTAAAATTGACCTCTTTGACCAAGTTTTTAGTCACCTGTCCTAATATCTCCTTCTTTGGTGCGGTGTCAATTTTTGTAAGATTACACTCCTGTGAAGCACCTTGGGATGTTTTCCTACATTAAAGGCGCTATATATATGCATGCTGTTGTTGTTGTTGTGTGATTCAGTTTGAATAGGATCAGCTGTTCCCCATATATTATTGTGAGTTTACATGCTGGGATAGCATTATCCTGTAACCTTTTTATGGTCCCACATATAATACAAAAAGGAAACAAAAGCCAGAAAACCAGTTTCCATGCACTGTATGGCACATCTACTTGGCAAAACCCATGGGGGACTGTTTTCACAGGGTCAGACTCAGAGAGCAAGATACAGAGCTATGCTATTTGCAACAAGGACACCTGCACCGACCATGAAGCATAGGACTGGCACATCCGGTGAGAATAACGCTCACTGATGGCCTGGAACTTGGGTCCAACACCTTGCAGATATGCTGCAATGCTGAAGCATGGGGATTTTGCTGCAGAGTAGCACAGAGGACAACCCTCCTCACAATCACCTCTTGTAAAACCACTTTCACTTCAGAAGCCATCATGTAGAGGATCAAGTGCAGGGCTGCTCCATCACTTGTCTGCAGACTCATGCCTGAGTGTTGGGTTTCTTTTCCCTTAATCTTTGCCTGTCACTTTTGAGTCCATCTCCCTTCAGCCGAGGCAAAGGCTGCAAATGGGTTGAGAAGCCTCTTGAGTCTTTCCAAAGGTGTTCACAATTTTTGTCACCTTATTGTGACACTCCCCTTTCATTGTCCCCATCCCTTTAAATTTCACTTGCATGCAGTTTTGTACTCCCATAACTGGTGTGCTCCCACAACAAGTACAAATCTGTACCTCGAGCTATGCATAGCTATGATGCACTAACCTTTGAAAACTGGGTGCAGATAGCACACATCCATTTATGTCAGTGCAAAAACTGTTTCTAACTATTCTATACTCCACCCAGACCAGGAAATTCCTTCCCCTCACTATCTCTAGGTCTAACTTTCAGTAAAATACTCACTTTTTAGATGATGGCCTAGCTGCAGAATATTATGAGTGCATGAGCAAAAAATTGATTTCTTTTCACTTTTTGCGAATGTACTCCTCATGTGCAACACTTACATGCATGAACAGCCCACAAATATTACAATATTGTTCTACTAAAAATGAACAAAGAGCAAATTTGCTCACCTGAATAATAAAATACATTTATGATAAAGGTGTATTAGCCTGTCAAGACTGAGATAAATCAAGCTGATGTGTATCCCATGTAGCTTTCACTTTTTCTAGTCTTACAGTTATAGGGGGAAAAATTCAGTTGGATTGTGCCTCCCGTTAGCACCTTAAGAGGACGCTAATGGGGCGCAAAGCAACTAGTGCCCGTGCGCGGCGATGTTTGCGCCGCGCATGAAATTAACTAGACATTTTGTGGCGGCGCTAAACACTACCGCCATGATCTCCTGCGCCGGCCGATCGTGACATCAGTCGAGAGTGCAACGCCCCGGTAGCGCCCCGGACCGGATATTGAGTGGCGCCCCCTGTCTTACCGCCTGCCGCTAGCAACAACAGGTTGAGGGGAGCATTTTGCAGTCAGGAAGGGACTGGGGGAACGCTATTTAAAGGCGACCGCTTCCTGCCTTTTTTTGTCGGCAAAATTTTTGCCCCACGCATTTTGAGTGAGAGAGAGAAACTGCAGGAAATATTCAAAGCTGTGTTGAGGAGTTATGGGTACTGAGCAGCACTTTGCAGGTTCTTTCTGGTTTGATCTTCCTTGCATCGATTTAGAAGAGAATATGGGGGCTGCAGTCTGAACTCTTTCCCTGGTCCTCTCCATTGTTCTTTCCAACAGATTTGATGTACAGGTCTCTCCAGGCCGAGATTCAAGGCTGCAATGAGCAGGGTGTGGATGTAGATCAAGATCGACCCTCCCCTTTAAGAACTGTCCGGCGCCAGTGTGTCTGTGTTCCATCGCTAACTGACAGCACCTGCGCTGTGCCTGCGCTCTGAGTTAGCGTCTCGCTCCTCGGCCTTTGCGCCTTAAGACAGGTGTGTAGCGCCTGATTTAGGGCTCCAATCACCTCCAGGGGCGATGAAAGCCAAGTTTGCAGTCGGAGGCGATAATTAGCGCCAGGCGCTAAGCTTTGCGCACGGCCGATAATGGCGCCCCAAACGGGGCGATACTGAATTTATCCCCCATAGAGTCATAGGGGGAAAAATTAGGTTGCGCCCCATTTGGGGCGCAAATATCGTCTGGACGCAAATATTAGCGCCTGGCGCTAATTATCGGCACTGACTGGAAACTTCACTTTTACCGCCCCGGGAGGTGAGTGGAGCGCTAAATCAGGCGCTGCACACCTGTCTTAAGGCGCAAAGGCCGAGCAGTGAGGCGCTAACTCAGCGCGCGAGCGCAGCGCAGCTGCTGCCAGTTAGCGAGGGAACACAGACACACTGGCGCCGGCCACTTCTTAAAGCGGGGGGGGCCAACTTGCTCCCCAGCCACACCCTGCTCATTGCAGCCTTGAATCTCGGCCTGGAGAGACCTGTGAATCCATTTTGCTGCCAAGGATGGAGAGGGTGAGAGAACGAGCTCATCGCTTCACCGAGCGGGCCTTGGATGCTCTGGTTGGCGCGGTGGAGCGCAGAAGATGTATGCTCTTCCCTGAGAGTGGCAGGAGGCCTTTGCCACGCGAGTACAGAAGAGTGTGGAGGGAGGTGGCTCAGAGCGTCTCCTCCAGGAGCATGGTGCCCAGGACCCATACTCAATGCCGCAAAAAGTTCAACGACCTCACTCGGGTCGTCAGGGTGAGTGGCTTTTTCTCAATACCTCTCCATCCCTCCATCTCAACCTCACTCTATGGCCAGAGGGTCTTAAAACCCCAATGCACAACACTCATCCAACACCTATGGCCCTTTCATGAAACACACACACACATTCCACACTTTGCATACAGTAAGGGCTATTCACCTATGGGAGGCACATCAGGCAAGACCATGGCTGCATACAGTAAGGGCTATTCACCTATGGGAGGCACATCAGGCAAGACCATGGCTGTATATTTACTCAGATGCTGTCCTTTTTCTTATAGGCCAAGCTGGCGCATAATCGGAGACAGCAGCAACGGACAGGTGGAGGGCGGCCTCAGCTGCAACCCCTCAGCGATCTTGAGGAGCGCATCCACAGGATTGTGGCAAGCCGGGTGATCGGTCCTGTCGCCACTGGAGACGCCGACCCCGTTCTGGACAGCAATGGTAAGGTCATCACCTTTTTGTCCTCTGTCCTTCCACTTGTCCCTCACAACACCAGCCTTTGACACTTTCAATCCAACTTGCTAACTCGCTGCACTTATTCCTCCCTTACTGCCACCCTGTCCTCACGCTAAAGCCACTCTTGTACCTCCCTGCTTTCAGATGGTGATTCACCAGCTGAGGAGACGGGCCCTGAAGCTGCCACTGGGAGTGATGCTGCAGCCGAGGAGGAAGAGGAAGCCGGAGCATCAGTGCCACCCTCTCCCGAGGAAGCCCATGCCCACACTGGGAACACGCCTTCCCTGGAGGGGAGCAGGGGGGAAGGGTCTGATGAGGGTGAAGCTCCAGGACCCAGCGGGCTGCAGCAACGCCATGGGGGTAGGGAAGAACGGGGGCCTTCTCCCCAGAGGGAGAGTATGCCAGACACTCCTACTGCAATGGACGCAGAGGAGGAGCGGCTGATCGCAGAAATGAACACCCAGGCGGTGGGCATGCACACTGAGCTCATGGGTGCAGTGGGAAGGGTGCCCGAATGCATTGAGTCACTGGCAAGGAGTGTGGAGCACTTCGCTGTAGCACAGGCGGATGCCACACTAACACTTAGTGCTGCAATTCAGTCACTGGCTGCCGTGATCCCATCTCTGACTGCTCTCATGCAGACTCAGATTGAGGCCACGCGAGCACAGACTGCTGCCAACCTCGATGGTTCGTGCACATGTCCCCGGGGCTGTCGCCGCGCCGCAGCAGGCCAGCAATCTGTTCTCCAGCAGATTGCTCCGGATGCTGAAGTGCTGCCCCGTGGGAGTGCCAGTGTGTCGGGCGAGCAGGGAGTTGCTGTCCTCTCTCACGATGACAGCATTCCTGCTGCCAACACTGTCACTTCTCCACTGCACTTGCCACCGCCTGTAGGACAGACTGCTGCCGCCCATGCAGAGTTGGTGCAGTCTGCAGCCAGGCCCTCCAGGCCCAGAACTGGTCGAGGCCGTCCTTCAGGGGCATCTGCAGTGTCAGGGTCTGACGAGCAGCAGCCTTCCACCAACCTTGCTGCAGCCACTGAGGTCCCATTACGGAGGAGCAGTAGGGTTAGAAGGGGGGAAGTGCGCAAGGGAAGGAGATCACCCTGGAAGGGCAAAAAGTAGGAGGTGTGACAAAATGCTGGTCATTTTTTTATTAAAGGTCGAGGTTCGTGGTCCAACTTTTGTTTAGTGTTTTGGACATTATCTCCAGGTTGTGAGAACCAGTTATGTTATTGACTGTTTTTTTGTGTTTATTTCTATGAGTTTGTCATGAGGAATTGACACACACAGAGTTTGTAAAATAAATAAGTTTCTGTATTCAAAATATACATGGTTGGTGGTTGGAATTATTGCTGCCTTGGCCGGCTTAGGGGTTGCGTGCTGGGTTCATTAATGTTGTTAGCAATGGCAGAAGCCATTTCCACAGCAGGGGCCCTAGAAGCGGCTTGCTATTAGCCGTTGACGGACGGCCCTTGCAGTTTCACCATTGTGGGCCGCCCTCCCGCCTTGGTGCTGCTGATGATCATCCTCCTCGTCCTCTTCCTCCTCTTCTTCCACCTCCTCTGGTGGTGCTCCAAGGCCTGGTGGCATTGGCTGGGTCCTGAGGATTGCCATGTTATGCAACATGCAGCACACGACTACGAAGTTGGATACTCGCTCAGGCGAGTACTGCAGGGCTCCTCCAGAATGGTCGAGACAGCGGAACCGTTGCTTCAGCACGCCGATTGTGCGCTCAATTATGTTCCTGGTAGCTTGATGGCTCTCATTGTACCGCAGCTCAGCAGGGGTGTTGGGCGTACGGAGCGGTGTCATCAGCCAGGTGCTCAATGCATACCCCTTGTCCCCGAGAAGCCAACCAACTGGCTGATGCGGTGCCTCGAAAAGTTCTGCCACAGTCGTCTGGCGCAGGATAAAAGCATCGTGGCAGCTGCCAGGATAGTGGGCATTGACAGCGAGTATCAGCTGTCTGTGGTCACAGACCAACTGAACATTCAAGGAATGGAACCCCTTTCTGTTCCGGAATTCCTCGGCATTCTCATGCGGAGCATGCAAAGCCACATGCGTGCAGTCAATGGTGCCCTGCACCATGGGGAAGCCCGCTACCCTCGCAAAGCCCAGAGCGTGGTCACGCTGCTTGTCTGGGGTCATGGGGAAAGAGATGAACTCTCGTCTCCTTTTAAAGAGGGCATTTGTGACCTGCCGGTTGCAGCAATGCACCGCGAACTGGGAGATATTGGCGAGGTCCCCAGCAGCAGCTTGAAATGAGCCAGTAGCGTAAAAGTTGAGAGCCACTGTGACCTTCACTGCCACCGACAGAGACGTCCTGGACCTCAGTTGAGGCTGCAGATCTGGCTACAGCAGGTGGCAGAGCTCAGTGACCACCTCCTTGCTGAATCGCAGCCTTCGCAAACACAGCTCCTCAGACATATAAATGTAGGAGAGCTGTTCACGATATACCCTGGGAGGGTAAGCTCTCCTGTACATACGCCTGTTGGCCCTCCTCCGTCTGGCCATCATTGCCACTCTCTCTCTGCGTCTCCTCCGATTCAGCTGGAGCAGGACGACGCCCCCAATCAGTGCAGCCCCCATATTCTCTTTGCAAGCAAAGTAATGAAGGACAGCAACTAAAGTACCAGCGAAGTTAGGATCAGTAGGCAAAACTACCTCACAAAGCGTTGAGTCAATGCAGAAGTCTCTCCTTCTCTCTCTTCGAATCTCTCTCTCTCTCTCAGAACGAGTGGTGCAAAAATGTCGACCACAGAAAAAGTCAGGAAGAGGCCCCCTTTAAATAGCACCCCCCCCCCCAGCCCCACAGCGATTGATAGCGTTCCAGTCTTCCGGTCGTTGGATGCGCCAGGCGGTAAGGCAGGGGGCGCCACTCAATTTCCGCTCTGGGGCGCCACAAGGGCGTTGCACCATGGAATGACGTCACAATCTGCGCGCGCAGGTGGTCGCAGCGGTAAGTTTTAGCACCGCCGCACAATCTCGAGTTAAGTTCCCGAGCGGCGCAAACATCGCTGCGCCCGGGCGTTAGCGGCTTTGCGCCCCATTAACGCCCTCTTAAGGCGCTAACGGGAGGCGCAACCAACTGAATATTTACCACATAGAGTCATAATGGCACAGAAGGAGGCCATTCGGCCCATCGAGTCTGTGCCAGCTCTCTGTAGTGCAATCTAGTTAGTCCCATTCCCCCGCTCTATCCCTGTAGCCCTGCAAGTTTATTTCCCTCAAGTGCCTATCCAGTCTCCCCTTGAAAACATTGAGGGGGAAAAATTAGGTCGCGCCCCATTTGGGGCGCAAATATCGTCTGGACGCAAATATTAGCGCCTGGCGCTAATTATCGGCACTGACTGGAAACCTCACTTTTACCGCCCCGGGAGGTGAGTGGAGCGCTAAATCAGGCGCTGCACACCTGTCTTAAGGCGCAAAGGCCAAGGAGTGAGGCGCTAACTCAGAGCGCTGGCGAAGCTCATGTAATGTCAGTCAGCAATGGAACACACACACAATGGCACGGGCCAGTTCTTAAAGGGGATGGTTAATCTTGCTTTCCATCCACATCCTGTTCATTGCAGCCTTGAATCTCGGCCTGGAGAGACTTGCACATCAAATGTGCTGGAAAGAACAATGGAGAGTACCAGGCAAAGAGCTCAGAGTGCAGCTCCCACAGTCTCTGCTAAATCGATACAAGGAATGGCAAATCAAAATGAACCTGCAAAGTGCTGCTCAGTACCCAAAACTCCTTCACACAACGTTGAATCTCTCCAGAAGTCTCTCCCTCTCTCTCTCAGAATGCGTAGTTCAAAAATGCCACCAACAATAAAAGACAGGAAGAGGCCCCCTTTAAATAGCGCCCCCCCCAGCCCCACAGCGATTGATAGCGTTCCAGTCTTCTGGTCGTTGGATGCGCCAGGCGGTAAGGCAGGGGGCGCCACTCAATTTCCGCTCCGGGGCGCCACAAGGGCGTTGCACCATGGAATGACGTCACAATCTGCACGCGCAGGTGGTCGCAGCGGTAAAGTTTAGCGCCGCCGCACAATCTCTAGTTAAGTTCCCGAGCGGCGCAAACATCGCTGCGCCCGGGCGTTAGCGGCTTTGTGCCCCATTAGCGCCCTCTTAAGGCGCTAACGGGAGGCGCAACCAACTGAATTTTTCCCCCTGAGTGTCTCCGCTTCCACCACTTCTGTCGGCAGCGAATTCCAAGTCATCACCGCTCGCTGCGTAAAAATGTTTTTCCTCACGACCCCCTGTATCTCTTGCCCAAAACCTTAAATCTGTGTCCCCTAGTCTTTGTACCATCAACTAGTGGGAACAGCCTTTCCCCGTCTAGCCTATCCAAACCCGTCATAATCTTGTACACCTCTATCAAATCACCCCGCAACCTCCTTTGCTCTAATGAAAACAAATCCAGCTTCTCCAACCTGTCCTTGTAGCCAAGATCCCCCATCCCCGGAACCATTCTGGTAAATCTCCTCTGCACCCTCTCAAGGGCCTTCACATCCTTCCTAAAGTGTGGTGACCAGAACGGGACGCAATACTCCAGTTGTGGCCTAACCAGTGCTTTATAAAGGTTCAGCATAACTTCTCTACTTTTGTACTCAATACCTCTATTTATGAAGGCCAAGATTCCATATGCTTTGTTAACCACTCTCTCAATATGTCCCGCCACCTATCTTATTGCTGAATGAGGGAGAACAACATGAGATAATAGGATAAGAAAAGATTATTTGGCTACTCTGTCTCTAGCAAGGACTCACTGTCAATTATTTAATCTCCATGGGGGAGAAATTCCATGGCGCTCCCTTTGGGGCGCTAACTTCGCCGGGGCGCTACTTATAGCGCCCCGAAAAAATTAGCGCCCCAGCGCCGTAAATTCAGTAGTAGCACCCCAAGCAGGAGGCGGGGCACTATTTGAAGCCCTCCAACTCTTTCCTAGTGCCGGGAGCACTAACTGGAGGCGCAAAGCAACCCAATTTTTCCCCCCATAGCTCCACTATTCAATTTAGGTCAGTTACTCTTTGTAGATGAAATTCCCTGGATCCAACAGCACTGAAACCATTGTGTTTCTTAAAGTATATGAACATCTCAGGCTATACTCGTTTCTATAAATGTAATGCCTTTCATAGACAGAAGGAGGCCATTCAGCCCATCAAGTCCAGCAGATGTTTGCCCACCTTATTTTAAAAGGAGTTAATCAACATCAGATTAAATTACTTTTGCTAGGCGTCTATTCTGCATGTTCACTGCTCTGTGAAAGAGATGAATTTCTTGTTAATTTTTACTTTGTGAAGACCCATAGAAGCATTGAATAACAAGACCTTTGACTTTTTCCAGATAAAGCTTTAAGCATGTTTACGTATCTAGAATAGAGTGTATTTAATAATAACCAGTGACAATGTTTCAAGTCAATGATTCAACTACAACAACACTTCACCTCCTGTCTGTCTCTACAGAGCCTTCTGTGTTTTGTCCAAGGGGTGAGAAGCCACAACTTTATGTTCCCACATCCCAGTCCCTCAGGATTATTGCAACTTGAATCTGGTCTATTCCAATAAAATCTTCTGTGCTGAAAAAATACACCTTAACTCCAACTTGGTGTTTTACTTCCTGAAAATATTTCAGAAAATATTGCAAAAGCTTCACTGAATCCAAATGTTTACTATTTATTTAAAGAAAACAGGCAGTATCCTATTACATACAGCAGTCACCGGGCAGAGAAGCTAATAACTATGTTGAATAGAAAGGAATAGTCCAATACCAGGAACCACATTTTATGCAACGCTAGATTATTCAGTCAATAGGAGCAGACGATTATTTCTGCATTATTTTTCAATCAACTAGGCACGTAATGGATAAAACTGATGGTAATTTAATGATGTTGCAGTGCAGCCCATCACTGAAACCCTGGTAAACTATAAAAATGGTCCCAAAACAGTGTACATTTTGTTTTACAAAATAGGCTGCGTTTCCAACATGCAGTTTCTCAATGTCACTTAAAATATTTCCTTTTGTAACACTAATATTTAATGAGTTTTTCCCCTTTCCCCACATTTTCAAAAATTCTAGTTGAATAATTTCCTCATAGCTGTGAGGTACATCTTCTTTAATATGTGTTTTCACGATTTGAAAAAAAAATAGCTTCGTACTATGAATATTTTCTAAAATACAAACAGCAGCAGATTGTCAGTTAGCGGGAAAACAATTTATGTCAGATTGCAGTTGTTGTAATTCCTACAAAAAATGCAAGGAACAATACAGGAAAACAAAAATAATCGATTTCCACATATGGCAAATTATGTGCATGTGTTTTGGAAAACAAATCAATACACATCCAATTAACCTTTCACCAAGAATGGTAATATTGATGATAGGGAGGGGGAACCTTTGTTGACTGCCATTTAGTTTGACTGCTCCATAAACTATTGCAGTCCATCTAGGTTGTGCACCATTTTCCATTTTATCAATGATTGTAATGTATAAATGACATATTTGGCCCTTGAGTAGGCAAATGTCTAACCACATTGTAATATGGATAGTGTGGAAAAACTGCATAGATAAAACAAGTTTAATAAATCCATAACTTAGAAAAACAAGCCTGTAACAGAATTCAGATGAACAATTTATAATTTTATTCCCCATAAGTATTTATGTTTAAATGGCATAGAATCACACAATAGTTTTTTTGTTCAACCAATGGACATTGTGTGATCTTTCTTTTTCAAAAGGGAATATTTTACTTGGATTCCTGAAAGTCCACTGAAATCTCTCAAAACACAACCCACACAATGAATTGTTTTGAAGTTTCTTGTTATATAGGAAATTGCAGCAACCATTAAAGCACGTGGCAAAACCCCACAAAACAATGCGGTGGTAGAGAAATCTAAAATAGCTTTTAAAAGGGAAGAGGATAAATATTTGCCAAAGAAGCATTTTAAAGGCTACGGGGCAAGAGCAGAGGAATGGGATTAGGTGGAGAACTCTTTCAAAGAGTCGGCACAAGCATGATGGGCCGGATGGCCTCCTTCTGTGCTGTAAAGTTAAGAATTTTGAAAAGTGTTAGAAGTGCGGGGCCGTGAAATTCGGCTCCCTATCGCCCGGTTTTTCGCTACGGGTGTGGTTTTGTGTCCGAAATGGCGTCGGCACGTGCACACTTCTGGTGCGGGCCATGCTGGACGCCATTGGTGAGGTCGTTAGGGCGGGTGCAGACCCCCCCACCCGTGCTACATCAACTGCTTTCAGGTTAGTTGCTGATTGATTTCTACTGGCACTTGGTGAGTCTGTAGAAGTGTTTTGTGGTTTGTTATCTTGTCTGAAATTGCTGAAGTCTCCAGGGAATGGTGTGGCAGGTTACTTCAAGATTTCTGCTCAGACCAGCTGCTCCCAGACGTGGGTGCAGTAGTTTGTATCCCCCTTTGGCCTGCAGCACATCAGGGACAATGAGCAAAGGCGACACAGAGCAGGACAAGCTGCTCAAAGAGGGAGGAGGGGGAAGGGAGGAGGCAACTAACACAGCCCTTTACTGGCTGGGCTGTCCATGATCGATTCACCCGATTGCAGTACCAGTGAACGCAACCCCAATTCCCCATTCCCCAACAGTTCCACACCTTACCTTCCCTCTGTTACTGACCATCACAGCGTTCTCTTGGCCACAATGCTACAAAAAAGCTACCACAAAACAAACATTGCAAACCAAATTTATAAATCAAACCATCCAATATTACAAACTAAATTAAACTAATCACCCTCGTGTATTCCCTTAGTTCCTGTCGTCCATGTGCCTTTGCCTGTCCTAATGCTCCTACGCAGTGCTACCCCAGTAGCTGAAGCATGGCTGGTGGAAGGCTGCTGACTTTCAGTTGGGGAGACTGCAGATGGCTGTGGAGGTTGACCTCAAGCAGCTCTGGGCCTAGAAGGCCCAGCTTCGGACTGCACCATCTCAGCATGGGTGGTAGCAGTCCTGGCTGGCTGGCTGACAGGCAACAGCAAGGGCACTGGCGGAGTGGTAGTGGTGAGAGGACGAATTCTGCCATCCTGAGAGAGACAGTGGGTTTGTGCTCCACGGAGCCACTGCCACTCCCCTGGGGCAGCGCCTCAGAAATCCTAGTAATCTGTTGGAGGACAGATTGCTGGACTACTGTGATACCCTGCAAGCCCCTTTCAACATTGGTAACCGCAGCCATGATGGCAGCAGTCTGAGCCTGCATGAGAGCAGTCTGAGCTTCCACTGTAGCACCCAGACGTTGGGTGGCTTCTGCTTGTGCTGCAATGGAAGCTGAGACATCATCCATCAGACTCTGCATCATGGTTGGGTCCACAAGTGTGCTAATGGAGTTGGCCATCACTTCCATGCTGGAAGGGATGGGCTCCAAACTCTGCGCAAAGCCCTGTGCTAGGTTGGTGCCGGACTCCTCCATGCTCCTTGACATTGCATGTAGCCTTTCTGGCAGGCCTGCCAATGCACCAAGCATTTCATTGTGCACACCCATCATCCTTCTTCTGTCGGCCGCCCCATCGAAGTCCTCATCTGAGTCCTCTGCAGCAGAACTCATGTGCAACCTTGTCCTCCGGAGAGCTGGCACCTGCACTATTCTTGCCCCCTGCCCTGCCTGCAGGCCACTCATGCTCAGTATCTCACCACGTGTAGATCCCATGTCTAAGCTATCCTCTAAAGTACGTGCAGTGTCAGTATCTGAGCTGGTGGCTGCGAGTGTGAAATCGAGTGACAGTGCTGTGTCTTCAGCATCACTACTTTCTTCCTCTTCCAGTTCTTGCTTCTCCACCACTACCTGGCTAGGTTGCAGTTCTTGGCTATCTGAAAGGAGAAGGGCACAAGAGTAGGGTTGTGGTGAGGGGGGTGGGGGGGGAAGCAACAGGTGCAACCTTACACCATCTGCAGCTTGTAAATCAGAAGAGATTGTGGGATATGGGCAAGTGGGATGTAAGAAGGAGGATTAGGTATGAGGATACCGTCATCTTCTATCATTTCAGCTCTGCCACTGACCACGGCCTCAGCGATGGCCACTCCAATAATCTCCAGCACCGTCTCCTCCATGGGGGTTAGGTCATGCAGGTGTGCCTGTCTCCCTGAGGGTAGCCCCTGCTGCTTCCGGTTATGAGCCACCTTGTCCTGCAAGAGAGATGGAAGTGTGTCAGTGATTGTGGTGCAATGTGTTTGGGTGTGCCTGTCATGGTTGAATAGCTGTGAGATGTGAGTGTGATGCTTGTTAAGTGTGTGAGGGTAAGGTGAAGCTATCAATGTAAGTTATGAGTCGTGATTGATAGAGATTGTTGGTAGTGAGTGAAGGGGGTGTGGTGAATTGATCAGTGTCTGAGCCTAGCCTTTCAATTGTAAGGATATGGCATTTGAAGATAAATTCACTGACCTTGACCACTTGTGTGAGGTCATTAAACTTCTTGTGGCACTGCATCCAGGTTCTCGGGGCTACACTGCTGGCATTGACTGCAACGGCTATCTACTCCCATTGCCTTCTCACAGTTTGTCTGGATGGCCTCCTGACCCCCTTTGGATAGAAGACCTTTCTCCTCCTGTCCACCTCCTGCACCAAGGCCTCCAGTGCTGCGTCAGAAAATCTTGGAGCATGCTCTCTCCTCTGTTATGCCATTAGTACGTCTTCTTCCTGCTCAGAATGTCTTCCCCAGTCACTTACAGCACCTGCTCTAGCCAGAATGCACCTCATCTTTAAGAGATGCAGGCTGGCTTTAAGTAGTGCAGGCTAGCTTTAATTGGTGCAAGCCTCGCACAAACCTGGGCCCCCTGCTGAGGCATGCAGCCACTCAACAACACGTTCAGCACTGGGCTGCATGCTACTATCATGTAAATTACCAGGCAGCATGAAGTTTATGTACTGCCTGCAGTCGGACTCAACAGGCGAGGGCAACTCGTGCATCGTGATACCCACGCCCATTGTCAGGGCTATCAAATTTAGCCCCCCTTATCTTAAAAATTTTACTGTTGCCAATTTCATTATTAAAAAATGTGACAAGTAGCGTTGCTTTGAAATTTCACTCTTATTGTCTTTGATTTCACCTGAATGCATCTTGTTCATTTTTATCTCAGGTTCAACTTAGGCTGCAGTTCTGTTGGCCGTGAAGGCTGTGCCTTCTGTTGCCTAGGCCCTAAGCTCTGGAATTCCCTGCCTAAACCTCTCCGCCTCGCTACATCCCTTTCCTCCTTTAAGACGCTCCTTAAAACCTACCTCTTTGACCAAGCTTTTGGTCACCTGCCCTAATTTCTCATTATATGGCTCAGTGTCAAATTTTTTGTCTTATAACACTCCTGTGAAGTGTCTTGGGATGTTTTACTGCACAAAAGGCGCTATATAAATACAAGTTGTTGTTGTTGTTATACTAGTCTCGGCTCTGTGAAGTGTAATCCACAGCTGGCAGCCTAGAGTTACACCATTTGTTGTGTTAACAAATGAATGTCAACAATAGCAACATTTTTAACACTTAAAACTTACTCAAAATTCTTCAAGCTTCTCAAATTGATAGCATTCCTTAAATCCTTCGAACACGGACCTGCTTTACATTTACACTGTTCGTTTAATTTCTAATCTATCTCAAATTCTTTGGCCACGTTGCTTAACCATGTTATGGTAAGGTTAGCCATGAATGTACGCTGAGATGCACACAGAGAGTGCTGCTCCTTGGGACACTAACTTTTGAGATGAGGAGAGTGTAGGCGGGAGTGTTTAATCCCATGAAACATTGGCCCAGAAATTGATCCCGGGACGCGAGAGTACGCACTGCGTACTCTCGCGTATTCCCACTCCAATTGCCGGTTTTCTGCATGCCCTGCGCATGCGCTGAAAACCGGCAATTGCTCTTTTGAAAAGGGGGCGGTTCCTCGGTGCATCGCGTGCGTGCTACAGGCTGCGCGCACGCTGTGCACTTCATGCTTTGGACGCGCAGGTAAGTACTGAAGATTTTAGAAATGTAAAAAGGAGGAGTAAGACCCACTTTTAAGAAGGTAAGTAGTGAATTAAGTATTTTTTTGAATTTTTTTTAACAGGTATATCTTTTTTAGAGACTTTAAAGACAGGTAAGTTTATTTTTATAACTTTTTAAAAGATTTAAAATTTTTTCAAAAATTTAATTTTTTATTTAAAATGGTTAATTTAATTAACTATACTTATTTTATTAATGTGATGGTTTTTTTTAAAAATTTAATTGAGGTTTAGCTGTTATTTTGGGGGGTGTAAGATTCATAGATTTCACAGCACCTATGTGAAACTTATGAATGGAAGATGGTGTGCTGCCATTGGCTCTAACTGAGTCACGTGATCCCACAGCTCGCACGAATTCACTACGCCGCTGGGATACGCAAGCACTGCCCAGCTGATCTCTAGAACATGAAGTTCGTGCGAGCTGGATCTGAAAAAGCACAAGCGAGGTGAGAGATCGCGGGAAAGCCTTACCCCCGCGGGAACAGAGCGAGATCAATTTCTGGGCCATTAAAAACATCCCATACAATGTTTAAAGTACGGTGTCACACTGGATTGATATTACACTGCACCTGGTATGCACTCACACTCCTGTGAGATGACTTTGGGGGATGGGGCAGAGGTGGCTCACACAACTTGGCTTTAACACACTAGGATATCAAAATTGGTATCCGGGACTCAAGCTATACTGCCTCTTTCATGTCAACGCACACCCAAAACCACTTCACAGCAAGAAAAAAGTGGCAGCATAACTGCAGCCATACTTAAACCTTGTTGCAGGAGCAACTTTATTTGGATGACATTCACCATTGAGGTTAAAAGCCATTTACTTATTCATAAGTTCATTGTAAACTCAATTTGTGATTTAAATTCCTTAGCTGATATATGGAATTGAATAAGATAATCTTGGGAAAATAAACATGTTTACTACAGTACAGAATACTGATAAAATTATTTATTCTATCTCTACTAGGGTAATTCTGCAAACACTACTGGGAACTCAAACAATTTCATTTTTGGCAAGTTGATTTATTATTCTCTGATATTAACCTAAGAAAGCATTGATTATAAATAAAGATACTGGGCTGCATTCTCCTCCCATTGGTGGGTTAGGAGCTGTGTGCGAATACCGCCACCCACTGTGAATCCCCTGCTAACCTGCTGCAATTTTCTCCCAGCCACTTATTTGCCATGTAGGACAGATTTGGAGCAGTAATGTCGCTCGTAACAGGTATACTGCTGCTGGGAGAGAGAGATTAATAGTTCTTTCTGAGAAGCAGGAAGAAGAAGAACAGGGGTAATATCTGAAGCAACAGCATCCTCAGGTGAATAGTCAGTACCTGCAAGGGTGCCCAGGTTCTCAGATGTATCTCTGGAAGTGTTGCCAGCAGGAAGCCCCATAAGAACCAAAGGGGAGATGAGGAGAACGTTTATTATGCAGCGAGTTGTTACAATCTGGAATGCACTGTCTGAAAATGTGGTGGAAGCAAATTCAATAGTAATTTTCAAAAGGGAATTGGATATATACGTGAAAAGGAAAAATTTGCAGGCTATGGTGTAAGAGCAGGACTAAGGATAGATCTTCAAATAGCTGACACAGGCAAGATGGACTGAAAGGCTGCCTTCTGCGCTGTATGATTCTATGATTCTATGAAGAGGGTGATGCAGGCTTCTGGAGAGAAGTGGCAAAGGCAATGCAATCTGCACCAACCCATGAACTGACAGACGGTGCAGAAAGAGGATTAATGACCACATATAGGTGGCCAAAGTAAGTCAAGCACTTTTGCCAATACACATCCCCTCCCACTCATACAACTTTCACTCAGGTTTCAGTCCATTCTCTCTCAGCATATGGGTGTCAGGGGAACTCACTCTGCAAAGGGCAACTTCTGTAAACATTCAACCACTTTCTTTACTCAAAACCACTCTGCCAACTTATATTGCAGAAAAGCTAGGCCAGTGTGTTCGTAGCTTTGGCCGCAATTTCGCCAACCGTAGCAAGTCCGCGGTGGCCGGGGTCTTTAGCGAGGTTCCAGCCCACTATCTCCAAGTAATTTTACGATGATGGGGCTTGTTAAGCTCGCCCAGCGAGGTTCCCGGCCAATTAAAAGGAAGCGGGTCTGATGACGTCATTTGATGGCGCATCATCAACTGATTTCCTTAAAGGGACCATGGCCACATTGATTTTGACAGATGTGCTGTCAATGTTCTACAGCATTGAGGTGCTGCAAACACTGACAAGCACTGCACAGAGGTTCAGGATTGCACCCAGGCTCTCCCATGACTCCCTCCATATGCTTCTGGAGGGAGTCAGAGCACGCAGGGAGGTTCTCTTCCCTTCCGATGGGCGGAAGCCACCTCCCCAGGAGACCAACACAGCCGGGTTGCACATTGCACAGGAGGGCACAAGCAGGGATGTCGTCAGGAGGACCAGGCTGCAGTGGGGCAAACCTTTCAATGATCTCAGCAGATCACAAAACGTTACTGCAAAGCCAAACTCAACCTCATCCTGCTGTGCCACTCATCACATCCACATCACTCTGCTTTTCCTACCCTACTCCTGCACATCCTTACTCACACCAACTTACCTTGCACCTCCACCCATCCCTCTCTCTCTATCTACATTGTCACTTCCCCATCTCACGAGCCAGCCCTCACACTCACCCTCATCCTAGTCCAATCATACCAACTAACAACACACAAAGGTAGGGACTTGGGTCTTTTAGCCGATGTTCATGTAAAGTTTCTGTTAATGTGTTGTCAAACATTGAAATCTTTATTTTCCACACTTTGCTTTCTTGGACAGATTTGTGTGCACCTTTGGAAGTGGTTTAGTGAGTTGCAGTGAATGGTGAGATATAACGGTACCCCTCGCAATGGTGATGAGTGTGAAAGGAATGGCTTGGGCATTGCAGGGATATTTTATGGTGCTGGTGTGGGGTGGTGCCAACCTGGCGCATCGTGTGGCAGCCAGGGTTTACAGTGTCAAGTGAAGTAAATGTGGCCATGGTGAGGCCATTACAGAGACATGGTTGCAAGGTGACCAAGGCTGGGAACAGAATATTCAGGGGTATTTGCCATTTCATAAGGGATATGATCAGTGCAGTAATGAGAAATGATATTGGCCTAGAAGATCAAGACGTAGAATCAGTTTGGGTGGAGATAAGAAATAATAAAGGTAAGAAGTCACTGGTTGGAGTGGTCTACAGGCCCCCACACAATAGCCACACTGTAGGACAGAGTATAAATCAAGAAATAATAGAGGCTTGTAAGAAAGGTACAACTATAATCATGGGAGATTTTAATCTTCATATTGATTGGACAAAGCAAATTGGCAAATTGAGGAAGAGTTCTTAGAGTGTATACGGGATGGTTTCTTGGAACAATATGTTGTGGAACCAACCAGGGAGAAGACTATTTTAGATCTGATAATATGTAATGAGGCTGGATTAATTAATGATCTCGAAGTGAAGGATCCTCTTGGGAAGAGTGATCATAGCATGGTAGAATTTCAAATTCAGTTTGAGGGTGAGAAAGCTAGGTCTCAAACTACTGTCCTGAACTTAAACAAAGGTAATTACAAAGGTATGAAGGCAGACCTGGTTAAAGTGGACTGGGAAAATATATTACAGGGTAAGACTGTAGAAAAGCAGTGGCAAACATTTAAGGAGATATTTCATAACTCTCAGCAAAGATATATTCCAGTGAGAAAGAAAGATTCTAAGGGAAGGATGAACCATCCGTGGCTAACTAAAGAAGTAAAGGATGGTATCAAATTGAAAACAAAAGCATACAATGTTGTGAAGAATAGTGAAAGGCCAGAGGATTGGGAAATTTTTAAAAACCAGCAAAGGACGACTAAAAAAATTATAAAGAGAGAGAAGATAGCTTATGAGAGTAAGCTAGCAAGAAATATAAAAACAGACAGTAAGACCTTCTACAGGTATACAAAAAGGAAGAGAGTAGCTAAAGTAAACGTTGGTCCCCTAGAGGATGAGTCTGGGGAATTAATAATGGGA
The DNA here is from genome assembly GCA_030390025.1 of Squalus acanthias. Taxonomy (NCBI): domain Eukaryota; kingdom Metazoa; phylum Chordata; class Chondrichthyes; order Squaliformes; family Squalidae; genus Squalus; species Squalus acanthias. Next base: position 88,998 of record JASTWF010000999.1, on the reverse strand, counting down.
AACAGGGAAATGGCAGAGGCTTTGAACAAATATTTTGTATCGGTCTTCATGGTAGAAGACACTAAAAGCATCCCAATAATGGATAATCAAGGGGCTATTGGGGTGGGGGGGGGGGGAACTTAAAACAATCACTATCACTAGAGAGAAAGTACTAGGCAAACTAATGGGACTAAAGGTGGACAAGTCCCCTGGACCAGATGGCCTGTATCCTAGAGTCTTAAAAGAGGTGGCTGCAGAGATAGTGGATGCATTGATTGTAATCTACCAAAATTCCCTGGATTCTGGAGAGGTCCCAGCGGACTGGAAAACTGCAAATGTAACGCCCCTATTTAAGAAAGGAGGGAGACAGAAAGCAGGCAACTATCGACCAGTTAGCCTAACATCTGTCATTGGGAAAATGCTGGAGTCCATCATTAAGGAAGTGTTAGCAGGACATTTAGAAAATCATAATATAGTCAAGCAGAGTCAGCATGGTTTTATGAAAGGGAAATCATGTTTGACAAATTTGCTGGAGTTCTTTGAGGATGTAATGAGCAGGGTGGATAAAGGGGAACCTGTAGATGTTGTGTATTTGGATTTCCAGAAGGCATTCGATAAGGTGCCACATAAAAGGTTACTACACAAGATAAGAGCCCACGGGGTTGGGGGTAATATATTAGCATGGATAGAAGATTGGCTAACTGACAGAAAACAGAGAGTCGGGATAAATGGGTCATTTTCAGGTTGGCAAACTATAACTAGTGGGGTGCCGCAGGGATCAGTGCTGGGGCCTCAACTATTTACAATTTATATTAATGACTTGGATGAAGGGACTGAGTGTAATGTAGCCAAATTTGCTGATGATACAAAGATAGGTGGGAAAGCAAATTGTGTGGAGGATGCAAAGAATCTCCAAAGAGATATAGATAGGCTAAGTGAGTGGGCAAAAATCTGGCAGATGGAGTATAATGTGGGAAAATGCGAGGTTATCCACTTTGGTAGGAAAAATAAAAAAGCAAATTATTATTTAAATGGAGAGAGATTACAAAATGCTGAGGTAGAGAGGGATCTAGGGGTCCTTGTACATGAATCACAAAAAGTTAGCATGCAGGTATAGTAAGTAATTAGGAAGGCAAATGGAATGTTGGCCTTTATTGCAAAGGGAATGGAGTATAAAAGCAGGGAAGTCCTGTTACAAATGTACAGGGCATTGGTGAGACCACACCTGGAGTACTGTGTACAGTTTTGGTCTCCTTATTTAAGGAAGGATATACTTGCATTGGAGGCAGTTCAGAGAGGGTTCACGAGGTTGATTCCAGAGATGAAGGGGTTGTCTTATGAAGAAAGGTTGAGCAGGTTGGGCCTATACTCATTAGAGTTTAGAAGAATGAGAGGGGATCTTATTGAAACATATAAGATTCTGAAGGGGCTTGACAGGGTAGATGCAGAGAAGATGTTTCCCCTCGTGGGGGAATCTAGAACTAGGGGGCATAATTTCAGAATAAGTGGGCACCCTTTAAAATCAGAAATGAGGAGGAATTTCTTCTCTCAGAGGGTCGTGAATCTTTGGAATTCTCTCCCAGAGAGCTGTGGAGGCTGGGTCATTGAATATATTTAAGGTGGAGATAGACAGATTTTTGAAAGGTAAGGGAGTCAAGGCTTATGGTGAGTGGGCAGGGAAGTGAAGTTGAGGCCAAGATCAGATCAGCCATGATCTTATTGAATGGTGGAGCAGGCTTGAGGGGCCAAATTACCTACTCTTGCTCCTAAATCTTATGTTCCTAAGTTCTTATGTTCTTATGTATCCCTGGCCTTCCAAGCAGCAATGTGGTCAGGTGCTGATGCCCTGTGTCCTGTGCAGCATCAAGTGATTGCGGAGAAGGTTTGTTTTGTTGTTGGTGCTGCTGGTGTGCCTGGTGATGTTGGTGTTGGGGCTGATCGTGGTGGGATTCTGAGGACCAAGATAAGATTTTTTCAAGGACACCGATGCTGATGGAATAGATGGCAGCTGAAGTTGAGATGACAGAGTGATCTGTCAATGGTGAGGGAGGTTGTTCCAAGGAGGTGACAGTGGATAGAGAGTTTACTCCAAACACTTCCAACATGCATAAAGCTCAAAAGTGTATTCCAAATCCTGAAGGCTCCAGCTTCTAAGATTGGAATTTGAACAGCTGTGAAATGGTAGCTTTTATACCACATTTGCAGCTGTCAACTATTCAGAAGAATGTATACTCATTGAAAGTCCGACCTCATTACCTGACGTGATCCCCGAGTGCCGTGAACCACGTCAAAAACCAGGAAAAATGGTAAGTAGAGGGTAAAATTGTCTTTAATTGGCTTTTAACTAGCTTTTAATGATGTAAATTGCCTCCCCCACTGCTTGGTGTCAGGTCTGTTAAGTGCTGACAGACCCAACCCCTGGGAGACTAGCGTGGAGGCGGGTTGACAGCGGGGTCCCGACCCGTTGTCAATCATTTCCATTTTGACAGCTGACCCGCCTCCAAACCCACTTCGCAGCGCTGGTAAAATTCCGGCCTTTGTGTTCTAATAGTGAATGTGCATTACCAAATAATAAACTGATACTTAAATCTATAATGCTGATATATGCAGTATATATAAAATATAGATTTACTCAAGATTTTGAAAAGTGAATAAAATGAAGCCAATATGGAATAATCCGAAAAATAATCTTTCAAAAAGAGTATCGCAGCCACATCCTGAGAATAACTGGATTTTCTGTTCGTTGACTATGAATGGGTGAAAACTTGCCATTTTTCTCATTATTGGAGCCAGTGTAATTTTTTCATTAATAATATATTCCCGCAAGTTCCAACCTTTACAAAATCTTCAGGAGTTTAATCATCGTGTTATTACGGATAATAAATTGGTGAATTTTCATGATTAAAGCTAACTTATATATTGAAATCAAGTTAATTGGAGAATAGACATTAATTAAAAAAGCATAAGCCTTCTGAGTCATGTGATGCAATTAAATGAGAAGAATATGAATTATTTCCCACAAATGCTTTCAGCACAACTGTAGGAGGCAGTTTGATATGTTACAATTAAAGTTATGTAATACTTTAAAGATGACTGGAAAAGGACAGGGATCTACATCAAAGGTAGAGGGATCCCTCTGGGTGATACTGCGATGGTGAAGAAAGCACTGTGGATAAGAGAATTTGCTTAGCAAGTCTTCAGATGCAGAAGTAGCGGTGTAACCTGGACAACGTAATCTCAGCCATAAATGTCATCCTGAAAACATGGATATGGGATCCTGAACAAATTGCTGCTGTGGAACAGACTATCTCAGTTTAAAAACTGGAAACATGGTTAAAAATTCCAGTCTTCCAAAAGCTGTAGAATGAAGAAGGGATTAAACATTTACCTGGTACAAGGGAGTGAAAATCATAAATCAAGCAAAGTTCATTCCTATACTTCCCAGAAGGTGTTTTCTTTCGATAATCTGCCCAGCTAAATTCCTAAAACTAGAATATTAAAATATGGGATAATCTGGTCTGCTTTTTAAAAAAAAAAATTCTTCAAATAATCGCTAATGTACTCACACTGATTGCATGGACAGTGCTAAGAACACAAAGGCTAAATAAGAGTATTTTACAAAAGATTCAGAGGCACAATTAGATAAAATGTAAGTATTTATACATTTTCTACCTGAATGTTTCTCCTTTTTACGTTGATTTATTGCTTCTGAAGATAACTTTTTTTAAAGAGAACTGTAAAAAATGAAAATCATGCAGTTGTATTATCGACGCCAGTGTGATATTCTCACTTTTGGAGTGCTGTGAATCTATAGTGTTGGAGTTACAATGCCCATTTATATAAATCAGGAGATCGCTACATATTCATACTTAAATAAGTACATCAAACTCTGCTCATCAGCCTCCAGCTATTATGAAACTTTAATTTCTAATGATATATTTTGGTTTTAAAATTTGATTTCACACTGGTTATTTTCTTCATATCCATTGATCCTTTTGGAGGACTTAAAAAAAGAAAAAGAAAGACTTGCATTTATATAGCGCCTTTCACGACTACGGGACGTCCCAAAGCGCTTTACAGCCAATGAAGTACTTTTGAAGTTTAGCCACTGTTGTAATGTAGGAAACACGGCAGCCAAATATTGTGCACAGCAAGCTCCCACAAACAGCTATGTGATAATGACCAGATAATCGGTTTAGCGTCTCATCTGAAAGACGGCACCTCGAACAGGGCAGCACTCGCTCAGTTACTGAGAGTTCCAATTTGAAGTAGGCAGATACTTCATTTTATTGAAAAGTGGGCACAGAAGGCTCCCCTTCCATTTTGCAGCTTATAGGCATGTTGGACATCAAACCCGCAGCACATCCAATGCATCTGGCAGGAATGGTGCCTCGAAGAGGGCCTTTTGGGGTGGGGGGGTGCAGGGTATTTAACAGATTGACAGTGGCTCAGTTTCTGGGCCCTTTTTGGATTTTTTTGCTTCTTTTCCTGCAGCCCCTTAGGCTTTCCTCACAATCATTTCACGCAGTACATCATCGATCTTGTAAGGGGGTGTGGGCAGAGGCCTCATCCCCAAAAGGGCAATCCTGGTAAACTTGGGTCTAAGCAGGGGCCCCGTATTTGCAGGTCCTGGCCTCCTTTCATGCCTTTCTGGTGTACTCCTGCCAATATTACGACGGGATTATGCCAGAACGGCTGCAGATCTTTGAGGCCACAAGTCCTTGATTTGAAATCGTGTTATGCAACAGATGAGTGCATTAATGCATTTCTTTCTAATATTACACTGCACAATTTCAAAACCTTAGTGAGTGAACACAGAGCAACGCTTGACACTGAAGCCCTGTAGAGATTTATAGCTCAGTGATTAGAAAACTAAGACCTATCAAATGGATAGGCTATTAAATTATATCATGTGAATATTAGCATATGAATACAAAGCGTTCATATGAAATTTTTCTGTCCACTACTTTAATGCAGGCCATAACCCATTTATAAGCATGGTGTGATTTTAAAGTCATAGAGAGTTAAATATAAAGTTTAATCAAACCTAAATTACAGCCAAATTTTGATATTTTCTACATCTTCATGATTGTGTGCAGCATGGAACCTGAATACCGTAAGTCCTGTTGCTAAACTTATGTATTTCTCTTATTTTGCAGCCTGCGAGATTACTGGGATGGTTAATTTCGATATGAACTCAGTAGCAATTGTCACAACGAATTTCCAAAAATAACATTTTCTTAAAGGATATTTTTTCAGGATCTTGTTTTGAGGAAAACTATAGCAGTAAATCAAAAAAGAGAGAAGATTATTAGTTTTGTGATACAAAGAGTAAAAACATGAGAATTAGGAGGAGGAGTAGGCCATACGGCCCCTCGAGCCTGCTGCACCATTCAATAAGATCATGACTGATCTTCTACCTGAATGCCACTTTCCTGTCCTATTCCCATATCCCTTGATTGCCTTACTGTCCAAAAATCTATCGATCTCGGTCTTGAATATACTCATCAACTGAGCAGCCCTCTGGGGTAGAGAATTCCAAAGATTCACAACCAATGTTCACTTTAAGCTGCGCAGCCATGCCGTGCTCTGCAGCTCCCACGCAACCGGCTTTTAAATAGGAAAAACCATGCATGCGCAGTATTTTGAATGACCCAAAAATAATTTAAAGGGAACATTGTTCACAACCCTCTGAGTGAAGCAATTTCTCTTCATCTCCGTCCTAAATGGGCGACCCCTTATCCTGAGACTATGACCCCTTAGTTGTAAATTCTCCAGCCAGGACAAACAGCCTCTCAGCATCTACCTGTCAAGCCCAATGTTCCTGTTAAGCTGCACGGCCGCGCTGGAGGTCCTGCGCAGGCCGCTTGCCAGCTTTACAATGGGAAATTTGAACGGGCCGCATAGCCCCTTAAAGGGGCCGCGGACCCCCAAAAAATTAGAGTGAACATTGGTCAAGCCCTCTAAGAATTTTATATGTTTCAATGAGATCAGCTCTCATTCTTCTAAACTCCAGAGAATATAAGCCCATTCCACTCATTGGGCTGGATTTTGTCATTGGTGGCGGGTTGGGGGCGGGTCAGGTGGTCAGCACCGATGTCAGGTGGGATAATTTAGCTATTTTGTCCTAATTGGGCAATTGATTCCCAGCGTGTGCGCACCCCTGGCCCAATGAGTCTTTTGGCCCTGAAACTCGCCTCTGATGACGTCATTTATGCAGCTGCATTTAAGGGCTGCAAGCAGCCTTGGTTCATTTTCTGCCTTAGAACTTTTATTAGCGATTCTTCTAACAGTTTTGTGCTCCTGATATGTCTACTTCAAGGTCCAAGGCCGCACCCCGGTTTGATGAGGACTCCCTCCATGCTGTGGTGGAGGGAGCCAGAGCTCAGAAGGAGGTGTTGTTTCCTTCCTCTGGGAGGAAAAAACCTCCCCAGCAGACCAAAGCTGTGTGGCTGCAAGTGGCACAGGAGGTCAGTTCAAGATCAATGTGCAGCAGAACGTGGCTGCAGTGCCGAAGGAGGTTTAATGACCTTCTCTGCACAGGAAAAGTGAGTATGACATCACCATTACCCTCAATCTGCTCCCCATCACCTCTCATGACCAGCACTCTGCATTGTCAACCTCCTCCTCCACATCCCACTTTACCCTTACATCTCTGCACCCTTAACCATCCCTCTCTCTCTATGTACACATTCACTTAACTATTCGACTATGCTGCCCTCACACTCCCTATCACTGTTATGCTGTGACAACAACTTACAACACACAGGGAGAGCCCTTGGTCTTGGGACCTCACTCCTTCTTTGTGTCCTTCTAAGCATCTATGCTATGGATTTTCTACATTCACTCCATCATTCTCACTCAAAAACCACTTGTGTCCCTCATTGCAGGAAAAGAGAGCCCACAATAAGAGGGAAAGGGTGAAGACAGGAGGAGGGCCACTCTCAATAGCCCAGCTCACCAGCGCTGAGGAGGCGGCCCTAGAGATCGTGGGAGCCGAGGAGGATGTGCAAGTGGGGGATGGACAGACGGGCGCATCAGAGCAAGCTGGTGACAGAAGTTTTGCATCTCTCTCATTGACATTGCATGAGTGACTGGTATTGCTTCTGATGCTCAAACAGATTGACTTATGATCATCTACACAATTCCATGTGCATGCAACGTTTATATCACATGTCTAACTCATTCCTTTACTCCCCCACAGGACCATCGACAGCCCCCCTCCCCACTGTCCAGGAGGAAGAGCCGGAGCCAGAAGACTCCTCAGAGGAAGCTGCAACCTCTGAGGGCGCAGCGTCAGCATCCAGCACCAGCGCAGACACTCATACCTCGGTGGGACCTTCGGGAGATAGAGTAGTGTTGTCACCTGGGGTATCACAGTTCACAAGTTAGCATCAGCAGATGGTGGAGACAGGGACAGCAGTGGAGAGTCCTCGTCGGAGGCCGCAGGGTGCTCCCAGCTCTGCTCAGTTGCATGTGGACCCTGTGCCTCCGGGTCCATCCAGAAGGAGAGTGCTGATTGAACTCCAGGAACAGGTGCAGGAGTCTCTGGCAGGTTTTGTCTCCAGGGTCACTGCGAGTGTGGAGCGAATGGAGGAGTCCATCGCTAACATGAGCAGAGCCTTTGTGGAGGCATTGGCGCATGCACGCATCACCACGGAAAGGATGGCAACCTCCGTGGAAAGGATGGCTACAGTAGAGGAGAGGATGGCTACAGCCATGGAGGAGCTAAGTTGCCAGAGTGTTGAAAACATGGTGATTGTTCAGAATAGACTGACATCTCTGGAGGAGCGATGGAAAGCTTTTGAGCAGAGAAACCAGAGCTTCATGGAAGTTCTCTGGAGTAGGACTGCCAGTGCAGAAATGGGTCCTCATGGCCCCCCTGAAGTGCAGCAAGGTGCTGTCAAGCCACTTGCTAGCTCTGAAGTGGGGCTGACCCATGAGAGGGATGTTGGTGGCAGACAACAAGGAAGTGGGGGCTCCTCTCCAAGCGCTCACACTCCCATGCCACTGAGTAGCCCTCGGTCAGAGCCCAACCAGAGTCCTCACCCAACTGAGATGGGCGTCTTATCCCCTGCACAGCCGCAGGAGCAGCAGACTGTTGGCGAGCCCTCACAGGCTTGCAACCCCAGAGGACGCCCGCCAAAGGTGTCGAGACAGGAGCAGCATGAAAGTGAGCAAGGGGCCTCCACATCTGTTGAAGCCACAGGGGAAGCACCATATAGGAGCATGCGTAAGAGGAAGATAAAGCACAAGTAGTCACAAGAATAGTCACTTGGGTGTTCTGTTGTGTTTAATTGTTAAATGCCATCCTTTAGTGAATGTTATAAAATGAAGTGATGGCAAACTGTTGAAGTTCTGGACTGTGTCATTTCGCAAATGAAAGTTCCACATTGAGGGCTCAGGGCGACTTGGATTTGTCATGATAGTGGTCAGAGTGATAGGAAGCCGCAGGTTCTTGTCCATTGTCTATGGTGTGGTAAGAAGGTGCGAGCCAAATGTGTTTGATTGGGCAGCCTAAGCAAATCTGGCCAAGATGAGTGCATCCCTTGCATCCCGGGCAGCAATGTTCTTGTATGCCGCTGCCGCTGGTTAATGCGCCTCCGCAAGGTCTTCGTTCTCGCTCTCCTCCTCCTCCTCCTCCTCCTCATCCTCATCTGAATGGGCTATGCGCTGAGCCACTTGTCCCTCAGGCAGCTGCAAGCCACGATGCTGTATGAGGCTGTGAAGTGCACAGCAGACCACGACGATTCTGGAGACCCTGGCTGCTGAGTACTGCAGGGCTCCACCTGATCTATCAAGGCATCTGAATCGCATCTTCAGCAAGCCGATGGTTTGCTCGATAATGGTTCTGGTCGAAATGTGGCTGGAGTTGTAGCGCTCCTCAGCTTTGTTGGATGGCCTCCTGAACGGCATCATTACCCACGTCTTCAGGGGATAGCCCTTGTCTCCAAGTAGCCATCCGCAAAGTTGGTTTGGCGGACTGAAGAGCGGAGGCACACTAGACTGCCGCAGGATGAAGGAGTCATGGCAACTGCCAGGGTACTTGGCGCAAACATGCAAAATTTCCTTCTTGTGGTTACACACCAGCTGCACGTTGAGGGAGTGGAAGCCCTTGCAGTTGACAAAAAAAGCTGGATTGTGATGGGGTGCCTTAAGGGCCACATGTGTGCAGTCTACGATGCCCTGCACCCTTGGAAAGCCTGCCATATTTGCAAATCCAACTGCACGCGCAGTTACACTTGCTTGATCCTTGGAGAAGTTGATGTAATTGTGCGCCTTTGCAAAGAGGGCATCGGTTACCTGCGTGATGCAAGTGTGTGTGGCTGACTGGGAGATGCCGCTGATGTCTGCTGTTGATTCCTGGAATGAGCCTGAAGCAAAAAAGTTGAGTGCAGTGGTGACTTTGACGGCCTCTGGTAAGGGGTGTCCACCCGCTCATCTGGGCTCCAGGTCTTGCTGCAGCATTGCGCAGATGTCACCCACTAACTCTCGCGAAAGTCTGAGCCTCCTTTGGCACTGCTGCTCAGTCATGTTGAGGTAGCTCATCTTCTGTCTGTAAACCCTGTTTTGGGGGTATCTCCTGCAGCGACGTGCTTCCATGCACTGGCGTTTTCTGGCCTGTGCAGCTTCAGGTGGGTGAGCAGCAGGTTGGCGCTCCTGTTGGTGCTGCTGCTGTTGGTGCTGCTGTTGTTCCGGGTTCTGCTGCTGCAATGGCTTGTCTTCATCTGAATCTGAGGTCCAGGAGGAAAGGAAATAAATGGTTCCCATGTTGCTGGTAGATACCTCAGTTGAGGAAGCGCTCAGTCAAGGTGGGGAGAGGGTTTTCCCAGGAGGTCACAGTGGAGATGGATCTCAGCTTCACCACTTCCAAAATCAGTAGGCCTGCAAAAAGTTCTCCAAGACCTGAGAAAAGAAAGTTCTGCCACCTGCAACTGATCCTTGTTGAAAACTCCGTTTTTATGGTGGAGCTGCAGCTGTTAGGAAGGCCACCATTTGTGAACCCGACAGGATTAGCTGGCGTGTTTCAGGAGAGATGTGCAGCATGCTGGAAATGTGGCAAACTTTGAAAGGCCTCTCAAAATGGGATTATAGAGAACATTAAGTAGCAGTTAAGTGCCTTAAGGGCCTATCCCGCCGCTTGGAGGCGGGACCGAAACGGAGTCTGCAAGCCTGCATTTGGGAAAGTTGCGCAGAGGCGGGTTGAAGGCGGGATCGGAACCCGCTGCCATTTTTTGCAACTTTACCAGCTGACCCGCCTTCAAACCCACCTCCTCGGGGCTGGCAAAATCCAGCCCATTATCTCCTCATAGGACAGCCCTCTCATCCTAGGAATCATGACTCTCTTTCTGCCTTGATTGTTTCTCTTCTACTGACTGCCAAGTTTGGCTTTAACAACGAGAACCTGGTTCGTGGCTGTCGTTTGAGAAACAACTCCACTGGTTTTCTACCAGTAGTGGTATGAGGAGTATTCCAATTGGTAATCAGAAAATTTGCCAGTTTGTGGTCCAACGGCAACTGACGCTTCTATGGATCTAACATTTGCTTGATGAGGACACGTTTGATAATTTGTACTGTGCGTTTTGCTGCACCATTTGAAGCAGGGTGGTATGGTGGAACTTTGATATGTTTCACACCGTTTCTGCTCATGAACTATGTGAACTCTTCTGAACAAAATTGCAGCCCATTATCAGACACAATCTTCGCAAATTGTCTAGTGTTCTGCTTGTTGTTATTATCTGCATCGGAAACACCTCTACCCACTTTGAGTGACTATCTATCACTATGAACAATTGCTGTCCTTCTAGCACAGCAAAATCTACATGTAACCTTTGCCACACTCTGGGAGGCCTTTTCCATGGCTGTAATGGTACTGATGGTGGTTTCTTGCTCACCGATTGACATGTTGTACACTGACTGGCTATGTACTCTATCTCTTTATATAAACCTGGCCACTATAAGAAACTGCATGCAAAACTCTTGGTCAAGCACATTCCCAGGTGCTGGTCATGAAGATCTCCTAACAATTAAGACCTGAACCTATTTGGGATAACCACTCTTGCTCCCCACATGATACAATCTTTATCCACTGACAATTCATTCCTACGAACGAAGTATGGATGGATATCTTGCTCTGATACCTGGTTTGGCCATCCATTTGGTATGTAATCATACACCTTTGACATAATTGGGTCACGTTTGGTTGCCCTACCAATCTCTTCAGCTGTGACTGGCAGCTCATCAATGTATGTGAAATAGAACACTTCTTCCTTATTGGGTGTAACTTGTGATGGGATGGCAACCTGAAACATAGCATCTGCATTATTGTGATCAGCTGATCATCTGTACTCAATGTCATACGTATACGCTGGCAAAATCAAAGCCCATCTCTGCATTTGGGCTGCAGCTAAGGTTGGAACTGGGAACTTTGGATGGATGATTGCTATCAGGGGTCTTATGGTCAGTAACTACGGAAACTTACGACCAAACATGTATTTGTGAAATTTCTTGACCCCAAAAATCAATGACAAAGCTTTCCTTTCGATCTGCACATAATTCCGCTCACTGGCACTGATAGTGCATGAAGCAGAAGCAAAAGCAATTGGGGGGAAAAATTGAGTCGCGCCCCAAGAGGGAAGCGGGGCGCTACAGAAGCGCCCCGCCTCCCTCTTAAGGTGCTGCGAGGGAATATCGCGACGCTACGTGCCGTGGTACTGCAGGCCTTCTTCCCCTTCTTAAAGGGGAGGGGCCTAGCTCAGTGCATCCCGGGGCCCAGCTGGGTCATCAGGGATCGGAGTGCTGGCAAAAAAGCCCGGCACTCAAGAGAAGTGCCAGGCTCATGGAGCGCAGCCGGCACTCTGCGGGGGGGGGGGGGCTGCTGAGGAGGCCGGGGACGGCAACGGGGGCAGGTGCTGGCAGGCGGCCAGCAACAAAACTGGCCGCTCGGCACCTTGCCTTTAATTAGCGCTGCCCCGGCCGCAGGTAGACCCCCCTGACCCTGTCGGACATAGCGTCCGGCAGTAAGTCGGGGGTGATACCGAAGATCACGGCCGGGGCCGAGCGGGGCACTGTGCATGGTGCTAATAGTTACCGCCGCCGCTAACCTCCCACTGAATTTCCCAGGAGGCGTTGGCGGTGCCACGCCCGGTCGCTAGTTGCTTTGCGCCCCGTTAGCAACCTCTGAAATGTGTACAAGATAGTTTTCTAGATCAGTATGTTGAGGAACCAACAAGGGAACCGATTATTTTTGATCTAGTATTGTGCAATGAGAGAGGTTTAATTAATAACCTTGCAGTAAAGGGGCCTTTAGGGAAGAGTGACCATAATATGATAGAATTTTATATTAAGTTCAAAAGTGATTTAGTTAAATCCAAAACTAGGGTCTTAAATCTAAACAAACCAAACTACGTAGGTATGAGGGGAGAGTTGGCTAATTTAGATTGGGAAACTACATTAAAAGGTATGATGGTAGACAAGCAATCGCTAGCATTTAAAGAATTAATGCATAATTTACAACAAGTATACATTCCTTTAAGGCACAAAAACCCCACAGAAAGTGTGGTCCAACTGTGGCTAACAAGAGAAGTTAAAGATTGTATTAGATGAAAGGAAGAGGCTTATAATATTGCCAAAAAGAGTAGTAAGCCTGAGGATTGGGAGGATTTTAGAATTCAGCAAAGGAGGTCCAAGAAATTGATAAAGAAAGGGAAAATAGAATATGAGAGTAAACTAGCAAGAGACATAAAAACAGACTGTAAAAGCTTCTATAGGTATATTAGCAAAAGTAAATGTGGGTCCCTTACAAGCTGAGACAGGAGAAATTATAATGGGGATTAAGGAAATGGCAGAGAAATTAAACAAATACTAAGGCAAATGGTATGTTGGCCTTCATTGCAAGAGGATTTGAGTACAGGAGCAAGGATGTCTTACTACAGTTATACAGGGCCTTGGTGAGACCACACCTGGAGTACTGTGTGCAGTTTTGGTCTCCTTACCTATGAAAGGATATACTTGCATAGAGGGAGTGCAGCGAAGGTTCACCAGACTGATTCCTGGGATGGCAGGACTGTCGTATGAGGAGGGATTGGGTCGACTAGGCCTGTGTTCACTAGAGTTTAGAAGAATGAGAGGGGATCTCATTGAAACGTATAAAATTCTGACAGGGCTAGACATACTGAATGCAGGGAGGATGTTTCCCCTGGCTGGGGGCTCTAGAACGAGGGGTCACAGTCTCAGGATACAGGGTAGAACATTTAGGACGGAGATGAGGAGAAATTTCTTCACTCAGAGGGTGGTGAACCTGTGGAATTCTCTACCACAGAAGGCTGTGGAGGCCAAGTCACTGAATATATTTAAGAAGCAGATAGATAGATTTCTAGATGCAAAAGGCGTCAAGGGGTATGGGGAGCGAGCGGGAATATGGTATTGAGATAGAGGATCAGCCATGATCATATTGAATGGTGGAGCAGGCTCGAAGGGCTGAATGGCCTACTCCTGCTCCTATTTTTCTATGTTTCTATGTGTCTGTCTTCACAGAAGAAGATGCAAAAAACCTCTCAGAAATAGTGGAGAACCAAGGGTCTAGCGAGAATGAGGAACTGAAAGAAATTAGTATTAGTAAAAAAAACAGTATTGGAGAAATTAATGGGACTGAGACCCAATAAATCCCCTGGACCTGATGGCAAACATCCTAGGGTTTTGAAAGAGGTGGCTATAGAGATAGTGGATGCATTGGTTGTCATCTTCAAAAATTCCATAGATTCTAGAACGGTTCCCGCGGATTGGAAGGTAGCAAATTAACTCCACTATTTAAGAAAGGAGGGAGAGAGAAAATGGGGGAACTACAGGCCAGTTAGCCTGACATCAGTAGTAGGGAAAATGTTAGAATCTATTATTAAGGACGTGGTAACAGGGCACTTAGAAAATAATAATTGGATTGGGAAAAGTCAACACGGATTTATGAAGGGAAATCATGTTTGACGACTCTGTTAGAGTCTTTTGAGGTTGTAACTAGCAGAATAGATAAAGGGGAACCAGTGGATGTGGTGTATTTGGATTTTCAGAAGGCATTCGATAAGGTGCCACACAAGAGGTTATTAAACAAAATTAGGGCTCATGGAATTAGGGGTAATATACTAGCATGGATTGAGGACTGGTTAACGGACAGAAAACAGAGAGTAGGAATAAACGGGTCATTTTCGGATTGGCAGGCTGTAACTAGTGGGGTACCACAAGGATCAGTGCTTGGGCCTCAGCTATTCACAATCTACATCAATGATTTGGATGAGGGGACCAAATGGCATATGTCCAAGTTTGCTGATGATACAAAGCTAGGTGGGAATGTAAGTTGTGAGGAGGATGCAAAGAGGCTTCAAGGGGATATAGACAGGCTAAGTGAGTGAGCAAGAACATGGCAAATGGAATATTACGGGGAGAAATGTGAAGTTATCCACTTTAGTAGGAAAAATAGAAAAGCAGAGTATTTTTTAAATGGTGAGAGATTGGGAAATGTTGGTGCTCAGAGGGACCTGGGTGTCCTTGTACATGAATCACTGAAAGTTAACATGCAGGTACAGCAAGCAATTAAGAAAGCAAATGGTATGTTGGCCTTTATTACAAGAGGATTTGAGTATAAGAGTAAAGACATCTTACTGCAATTATATCGGGCCCTGGTGAGACCACACCTGGAGTATTCCGTACAGTTTTGATCTCCTTACCTAAAGAAGGATATACTTGCCATAGAGGGAGTGCAACAAAGGTTCACCAGATTGTTTCCTGAGATGGGAGGATTGTCCTATGAGGAGAGATTGTGTAGATTAGGACTATATTCTCTAGAGTTTAGAAGAATGAGAGGTGATCTCATTGAAACATACAAAATTCTTATAGGGCTTGACAGAGTAGATGCAGGGAGGATGTTTCCCCTGGCTGGGGAGTCTAGAACGAGGGGTCACAGTCTCAGAATAAGGGGTCGCCCATTTAGGACTGAGATGAGGAGAAATTTCTTTACTTAGAGGGTGGTAAATCTTTGGAATTCTCTACCCCAGAGGGCTGTGGAGGCTTAGTCATTGAGTATATTCCAGACAGAGATCGATAGATTTTTAGATATTAAGGGAATCAAGGAATATGGAGATAGTACAGGAAAGTGGAGTTGAGGTGGAAGATCAGCCATGATCTTATTCAATGGTGGAGCTGGCTCGAGCGGCCGAATGGTCTACTCCTGCTCCTATTTCTTATGTTCTTATGTTAACTTGGATAAATTACACTCGTTCCCCTCATTTAAGTCAGTTGTTTGCTAAGCTGGTGAGATCAAAGAATGCTTTGTTCGTGTCTCATATAATTCTGACGGTTACCTCAGGAGCAGTGACATCACAATCAGAGTTATAGTTTTGCACTTTATGGCTGGAATTTTGCCGGCGCTCAGAGAGCGGGTTCAGAGGTGAGTCCGCTGTCCAAATGGAAAAGATTGACAGCGGGTCGGGATCCCACTGTCAACCCGCTTCCATGTCAGTTTCCCAAGTGCCGGGTCTGTCTGCGCTTTACAGACCCGACATCAAACAGCGGGGGAGCCAATTGACATAGTTAAGTGCTTGTTAAAAGGTACTTAAACAGCACTTTTGCATGCACTTAGCATTTTTCCAGCTTTTTGACGAGTTTCACGGCGCTCGGGGATCACGTCAGGTAAGTAGCTCGGGTTTTCAATGACTCCCAATTGCTCTGACTAGGTGACAGCTGCAAAAGTGGTATAAAAGCTATCATTTCACAGCTGTTCACTTTCCAACGTTAGAAGCTGGAGCCTTCAGGATTTGAATACACTTTTGAGCTTTATGCAGGTTGGAAGTGTTTGGAGTAAACTCTCTATCCACTGTCACCTCCTTGGAGCAAGCTCTCTCACCATTGACAGATCGCTTCTGTCATCTCAACTTCAGTTTCAATCTATTCCAGCAACATCGATGCCGTTGAAAAAAATCTCACCTTGGTCCTCAGAATCCCACCACGATCAGCCCCAACACCAACATCACCAGGCACACCAACATCATCAGGCACATGATCAGCCCCCAACACCAACATCACCAGGCACACCAACATCATCAGGCACATGATCAGCCCCCAACACCAACATCACCAGGCACACCAGCATCACCAACAACAACACCAACCTACTCCGCAATCACCTGATGCTGCACAGGACACAGGGCATCAGCACCCGACCATATTGCTGCCCGGGAGGCCACGGATGGCCTCACCATGGCCAGATTTACTTCACTTGATGCTGTACACCCTGGCTGCCACATGATGTGCCAGGTTAACACCACCCCACACCAACACCATAAAGCATCTCTACAATGCCCAAGCCATTTCTTTCACACTCATCACCATTGCAACGTTATGTCTCACCATTCACTGCAACTCACTATCCACTTCCAAAGGTGCACACAAATCTGTCCAAGAAGGCAAAGTGTGGGAAAAAAAGATTTCAATGTTTGGCAACACATCAACAGAAACTTTACATGAACATTGCTGAAAAAACCCAAGTGCCTACCTTTGTGTATTGTTAGTTGGTATGATTAGACTAAGATGAGGGTGAGTGTGAGAGGTGGCTAATGAGATGGGGAAGTGATAATGTAGACAGAGAGGGATAGATGGAGATGCAAGGTAAGTTGGTGTGAGTAAGAATGTGCAGGAGTAGGGTAGGGAAGGCAGATTGATGGGGATGTGATGGGTGGCACAGCAGAATGAGGTTGAGTGTGGCTTGGCAGTAACGTTTTGTGATCTACTGAGATAATTGAAATGTTTGCGCCACTGCAGCCAAGTCCTCCTGACGACAGCCCTGCTTGTGCCCTCCTGTGCAATGTGCAACCAGGCTGCATTGATCTCCTGAGGAGGTCTCTTCTGTCCATTGGAAGGGAAGAGAACCTCCCTGCATGCTGTGAATCCCTCTACAAGCATATGGAGGGAGTCAGGGGAGAGCCTGGGTGCAGCCGTGCACCTTTGTGCAGTGCTTGTTAGTGTTTGCAGCACCTCAATGCTGCAGAGCACTGACAGCACAAATGTCAAAATGAATGTGGACATGGTCCCTTTAAGGAAACCAGCTGATGGCGCGTCATCAAATGACGTCATCAGACCCGCTTCCTTTTAATTGGCCGGGACTAACAAGCCCAATCAACAGAAAATTCTTCTCACAGAGCGGGATGGAGCCAGAAGCGGAGTCGCCACCCGCCACCTACCTCGGTAGGTGAAATCGCGGCCTATATCCAAAATGCTGTGAAAATATAAAAGGTAATAGCTGAGATAATACTTTGAAACCTTGAGTAACCTTTTTCAGTGATTAACCTTCTGTGTCAGGAATTCAAACTGATGTAATCATTAACTTCCCACTTTGTTATCACTGTGTCCTGCAGTGATTGTATGGTACAGACATGATTTATGTTGCAAGCCATATAGTCTGAATTTTGTTTTGGTCCACTGCATTTACATGTATTCTCTTACTGAATATCAATACAACTATAATCAACCTTATGTAGTTGGGTTAATTTAGGTGCAGCGAGTGTCAATAAATAGATTATTGGGATGAAATATTAATACAATGTAAACAGCATATGTGCCTAATTACAAAAATCCCAAAAAATGGATCAATATATTATTGAATTATGTAGTTCTCTATAAAGTCTGCAGAACAGTTTGAAAAAGGAATGGTGCAACTTTTATTTTTCTCCTCCAATTTCCTTCTACACACCCTACATCTTAACTTCTGATTCTACTTGTGAACTCATGGGCTGGATTTTGATACTGGGGCGGGTTGGGGTCGTGTTATCCACTTTTCGTGTTATCCACCCGACTCCAATTGGATGTGGGAGATTGATGCAATTTTCACCTAATTGGGCAATTGAGTTCCAGCATGTGGGAACCCATGAACCAATTCGTGGTTTCAGTCTGAAAGTCGCCTCTGATGATGTCATCATTGCTGCTGCATTGAAGGTCTTCAAAGACTGCCTGGCCTTTGCTGTGAGAGGACCTGGATGGACATCTGTTCACAGATACCTTTCTCTCTCTCTCTCTCTCTCTCTCTGGTGTAGAGAGAGAGAGAGAGAGAGAGAGAAAACGAGAAAACAAAATGAGTAGCACCAGCCCTACGTCTGCTCCCAGATATTTTTCCTACTACTACTTCTCCATTGTAGTAGTGGACCTGCAGCTGATAGTCAGCTTTCGAAATGTACTCCCGCCAGGTTTCACATTCGTGTTTCAGAACAGGCATGCTTCACGTAGAACAAGGGTTAAAATCACAAAGGCCTTTCAAAATAGCATTACAGAGCCAATTTAGTGCTTGTTAAGGGCCTTGACAGCCTATCCCGCCTCTTAAAGGCGGGACGGAGTCGGGACCAGCAGACATGATTTAAGGAAAATTACGTGGAGGCAGGATGGAGGCGGACTTGTGCCCGCCCGCCAGTTTTCGCAATTTTAACCCCCCACACGCCTCCAAACCCGCCTCCACGGGTCAGTGAAAATCCAGCCCATAGTCTAATTTCTTCCCAAAATGAAGCTCACTGCCTCAGCTTCCTCCTCCATCCAGTCATCTTGCTTCTCTTAACATAACCCAGCCACCATTCTCTACACATTTTCCCTCCATCCCCCAAACAACCCTTATCAGACTCGATTCCTCTAGAAAGTCCACCACTTGCTTCCTAATCTCCCTTTGTAACAAGTTTGATTCCTGACTCCAAACATGGATGCAACTACTATTCATAGAATCATAGAAATTAACAACACAGAAGGAGGCCATTCAGCCCATCGTGTCTGTGCCGGTCGAAAAAAATCTATCCAGGCTAATCTCACTTTCCAGCTCTTGGTCCGTAGCCTTGTAGGTTACGGCATTTCAAGTGCATATCCAAGTACTTTTTAAATGTGACCAGGGTTTCTGCCTCTACCACCCTTTCAGGCAGTGAGTTCCAGACCTCCACCACCCTCTGGGTGAAAAATGTTCTCCTTAACTCTCCTCTAATCCTTCTACCAATTGCTTTAAATCTATGTCCCCTGGTTATTGACCTCTCTGCTAAGGGAAATAGGTCCTTCCTACCCACTCCATCTAAGCCCCTCATAATTTTATATACCTCAATTAAGTCTCCCCTCAGCTCCTCTGTTCCAAAGAAAACAACCCCAGCCTATCCAATCTTTCCTCATAGCTAAAATTCTCCAGTCCTGGCAACATCCTCATAAATCTCCTCTGTACCCCCTCTAGTGCAATCACATCTTTCCTGTAATGTGGTGACCAGAATTGTACGCAGTATTCTAGCTGTGGCCTAACTAGTGATTTATACAGTTCAAGCATAACCTCCCTGCTCTTATATTCTATGCCTCGGCTAATAAAGGAAAGTAGCCTGTATGCCTTCTTAACCACTTATCTACCTGTCCTACTACCTTCAGGGATCTGTGGACATGCACTCCAAGGTCCCCAGTTCATCTACACTTCTCAGTATCCAACAGTATGGTCCCCAGATCATGGATACAATGCCACAAGAAGTTTAATGACCTCACACGGCAGGTCAAGGAAGGTGAAGGCTTCAGCAAATGCCATATCCCACCATCTGTACCACAAGCCTCACCCACTGCTCAATGCACCAGACCCCCATCACTCACCTACCAACAATCTCTACCTTCCACCACTCAGACCTCAGAATCATAGCCTCACTTCACCCTCACAACCTTACCATTCCTGCAACACTCACACCCACATCTCACACCTTGCACACACTGACAGTTACAAGATGCACTGCAGCAACTCGCCAAGGCTTCTGCGGCAGCACCTCCCAAACCCGCGACCTCTTCCACCTAGAAGGACAAGGGCAGCAGACACATGGGAACACCACCACCACCAAGTTCCCCTCCAAGTCCCACACCATCCTGACTTAGAAGTATATCGTCGATTCTTCATCATCACTGGATCAAAATCCTGGAACTCCCTCTCTAACACCACATGGACTGCAGCAGTTCAAGAAGGCGGCTCACCACCACCTCCTCAAGGGCAATTAGGGATGGGCAATAAATGCTGGCCTTGCCAGCGACGCCCACATCCCATAAACAAATTTTAAAGAACTATGACAGGCACATCACCCAAAAACATTGCACTACACTCATTGACACATTTCCCTTTCTCTTGCAGGCGAAGCTTGCTCATAATCACCAGGAGCAACGGCTGACAGGCGGGGAGCAAGCCGCAATACAGGTCTTGAGCCAACTGGAAGAGAGTGCGCTCAACATGATTGGATGGGAAGTCACTGAGATCATGGCAATGGGTGAAGTTGAAGCCCTTGGGGACAACAATGGTATGCTCATTCCCAATCCTTCTCACATCTCACTTCCCCCTCATCCCACAATCTCTTCTCACTTACAAGCTGCTGATGCTGTATGCATGGATATCTTGCTTTCCCCCTCCCTGCCCCACAACCCGATGCTTGTGCCTTTCTGCTTTCAGATAACCAAGAACTGCCAGCTGCAGAGCCTGTCACCAAAGCCATGGAGGAGAGCGAAGGAGAAGAAGAAGGCACACTGTCACTGCATCTGACACTCGCAGACACCAGCTCAGAAACTGGCATTGCGCTGAATTTAGAGGGTAGTGTAAATGCGGAATCTGCACATGGTGAGGCACCGGGCATGAGTGGGCTGCAGCAAGGTCAGGGGGAAAAGATAGTTTGGAAGCCAGCTCCCCAGAGGGCGAGTTCATGCGTGAGTTTTGCTTCACACAACTCAGATGAGGACCTTGATGGGGCGGCCTTTAGAAGAAGGGTGATGGGCATGCACATCAAATTGCTAGGTGGAATGGCAAGCCTGCCAGAGAGCCTCTTGTCAATGTCAAGGGGCATGGAGGAGTCCAGCTCCAACATTGGTTGGGGCTTCACGCAGAACTTGGAGCCCAGGATTTCCAGGCTGGAAATGATGGACAACTCCAGGAGAGACCGTGTCGACCCAGACATGATGCTGCGTGTGATAGGCAATGTCGCAGCTGCCATTGCAGTACAGATGGAAGCAACCCAACGTCTTAGTGCTGCAGTGGAAGCACAGACCGCTCTCCTGCAGTCTCAGCTTGCTGTCACGCAAGCTCAGACTGCTGCTATCGTGGCTGGGTTTACCACTGTTGAACAGGTCTTGCAGGGTGTCGCAGCAGCCCAGCAATCTGTCCTCCAACAGATTGCTAGGAATGCTGAGGCTCCACCCCGGGGGAGTGGCAGTGGGTCAGTGGAGCAGGAACTTCTCAGGATGACAGCATTCCTATTCCCACCACTTCCACTCTGCCATTGCCCTTGCCATTGCCAGTCAGCCAGCCAGCCCAGACTTCTGCCGCCCATGCCGAAGTGGTGCAGTCTGCAGCGGGCCTTGCAGGTCCAGAGCTGATCGAGGTCGTCCTGCAAGGCCATCTGAAGTCACCCCCACGGAAACTCAGCAGCCTTCCACCATGCTGCAGCCACTGGGGGATCACTGCGTAGGAGCACCAGAGCAGGAAAGCGCAACCGAACGACAGGCACTAAGAGATTGCACAAGGGTGATTAGTTGATATTGTATTTGTGAATTGAATAGTGATAAATGTATTAATTTTGTTTGGAATCTTTGTTTCGTGGTGGCTTTCAATTCAGTTGTGTGCCCAGGAGGACGCTGTGATATTCCGTGACAGAGGGATGGTATGATGGGGATGTGGTTGTTGAGGATGTGGTGAGCAACGGGGATCTGGGGTTTCATTGACTCAAATTGGAGTCTGCTGATGTGTTCATGGACATTCTGTGCCAAAGTGGTATTTGCTACCTGCCTCTTCCCTTGCTCCTCTTCCTGCTCTCCCTCCTCCTCCTCCTGAGGTGGTCCCACAATCCCTGCTGTCAAGGGCTGCGCCCTCATGATGGCCAAGTTGTGCAGCATGCAGCAGACCACCACGAAATAGGACACCCGCTCAGCCGAGTACTGGAGGGCTCCTCCTGAGTGGTCAAGGCAGCAGAAACTGTTGCTTTAGCAGCCCAATGGTCTGCTCGATGATGTTCCTGGTGGCAGGATGGCTCTCATTATGAGTGCTGGCACAAGTGTTGGCATTGCGAAGGGGAGCCATCAGACAGGTGCAGAGCGGATAGCCCTTGTCTCCAAGCAGCCACCCTCAGGTTTGATGTGGTGGCTGGAAGATTGCTGGCACACCAGACTGACACAGGATGAAGGCATCATGGCTGCTGCCAGGATAGCGGGCATTAACCATCAGGATGCGCTAGCCATGGCTGCACAACAACTGCACATTAATTGAGTGGTAGCCTTTGCGATTACAGAAGATCTCAGGATTGTTATACGGAGCCCGCAAAGCCACATGTGTGCAGTCGATGGCGCCCTGCACCATTGTGTAGCCGCTATACTGGCAAAGCCACATGCGCGATCCTCCTGCTTCTCTCTGCTCAGAGAGAAGAAAACGTAATCCCGTCTCCTGGTGTAGAGAGCCTCTGTGACCTCCCGGATGCAGCGATGGACGGCGAACTCTGAGATGTTAGCTATGTCTCCTGCTGCAGACTGGAAGGATCCACCGAAGAAGAAATTGAAGGCGACGGTGACCTTGAGGGCCACTGGGAGAGCTGTGGTCACCCTACTCTCAGGCTGCACGTCTGGTTGCAGGAGGTGGCAGAATTGTGTGACTACCTCCTTGCTGAAGCAAAGTCTCCTAATACACTGCTCCTCGCTTAAGTGGATATTAGAGAAGTGCTCTCGGAAGACCCTAGGTGGGTAAGGCCTCCTGTTGAGAGCCCTCCTCCTCCTCCCTCTGCATGCATCTTCTCTTCTTCGCTGCCTCCATTCCATCTCCCGAAGATACTCGAATGCAAGGGGGACTGCCAGTAGAGCCACCATGACTGTGAGCAAGTGTTGTGAGCAGAAGCCTTTAAATAATAATGAAAGTGTTCCCAACTTCCTGTCCCAACACTCCCTGTGACCTTAGGACCTTGAAAGAAGTGTAGAAAGCTGCTAGAGTTGCAGAAAGTTCCACAGAGCCAGTCAAACTGAACAAACATGTCAGATGCAAGTTGTTGTGGATGATCCCTTTAAATAACACGGCTGTAGCCTTCCTCCTGCTTGTCAATGCTTGGTCAGCTGGTCGCAGTTAACAGAGGCCGGTAAGTTGAGCGCCGCACTCAAAAATGGCAGATTGGGCATCAGATGAGCGTTGCAGACTCACTGACGTCACAATCTCCATAATCATCATATCGCGAGCGAGCATGGACATTGGCAGCACTGCCGCCCAGCCGAAAAATGGCGGCCGTCGCGGGACCCACCGGCAGCAGACAGAAGTGCGGCAGCCACCATTTCTTTTCCGAAATGGGCCTTAACGGCCAGTGGTAAGACTGCAAATTTCTAGGCCATAATTTTAAAGAGTAGACATACAGAGAAATAAACAATACTACCACGTGTTCTTGCCCCGGGTAGAGACTTGTCATTGTTCCATTCCAATCCTGCTTTTCTCTACAAATTGGTAAAGAAAACTCAAGATCTTTATAGACCACTTCTCATGAACCACTGTCATTGCTGATTCATTATGGCATGACAAGTGTTATTGTGACCAAGACCCCTGGAAAGGATGTATTTCATACAAAACAACAGATGCCAACCTGTTTTTATCCTGCCTTCATTGTTCCATCTCCTTATCTCAAAACGGCCTTGGCTAACTGATATCTAATGTGGCCATGAAAATAAGTCGAATCTTATCCATCTTGTGTTTCAGCAAACAATTAAACCCATAGTGTCAGCTAAATAGTACCCTGACAAATCAAGCCCTAAAGCATCCTGGGATTAAACAACTTTTAACCATTTAATTAAGTATAAAGAAAGCAAAAACTTGAATCACATGAGATTAAACCAAATCCTAATCCTAATTGGATACATGTATGCACAACTCAGGTATTTTACTATTCCATCCTTGAGGATGAAGAAATCCCTTTCTGATTTCTCACTTATGATTCAACAATCCCACTATTTTTAATTGTTCATACTGGAGCTTTAAATTTCTCACTAATTTTCAGATGCACCAAACACGAATCAACAATGCTACAATCGCTACCATCTGGACATTGAGGAAAATACGCGACAACAACCTCACCCAACGTGTTTCTCCTGCATTGTACATACTTTGCCACCATGAACGAGCTCCTAAAACTCGTATTCCTCTTTCGGTCTTCTCATTGTTTTGTTGCATTTGTACCAGATGTCTTTTAGAGGTAGCACCTCTAGCTATTACACTCTTTAGACTAAAAGACAGAGAAGGCATAGGGTGTCTAAATGCTACAATTGCTTTTAAGGCTTCTGCATGATGGTCACATCTCGCCTGTATTTTGGTAATGTTGTGTTTTACAACCGGGACAAGAAAAACTTGATGGTTCCCTAACCCAAATGTATGAGAAGGTATAATACACCTTCACTCAAAGGGTTGTGAATCTTTAGAATTCTCTACCACAGAGGGCTGTGGATGCCCAGTCGTGAGGATATTCAAAACAGAGATTGATAGATTTTTGGATACTAAGGGAACCAAGTGATCTGGGGATAGTGCGGAAGGTGGAGTGGAGGTAGAAGAACAGCCATGATCTTATTGAATGGCAGAGCAAGCTCGAAGGGCCGAATGGCCTACTCCTGCTCCTATTTTTAATGTTCTTGTGCTCTTACACCCATTCTGTGTTGGTAGCAGAAACTCTCTTGCTCCATGATAAAACATGGTTTCTGAGGTGGTATAACAATACTGCCCTTTTCCTTTACGTACAATATTTGTCCCCTCCCATAAGGAGGTTATCCGCATATCACACAATGGTGATTTGTCTGCAAAAGTATACCCACATGTTTGTGATATCCTAGTATGATTAGCTTCACATGCCCAGCTATC
Source organism: Squalus acanthias (assembly GCA_030390025.1). Lineage (NCBI taxonomy): Eukaryota > Metazoa > Chordata > Chondrichthyes > Squaliformes > Squalidae > Squalus > Squalus acanthias. Next base: position 64,142 of record JASTWF010000999.1, on the reverse strand, counting down.
TCCTCGTCTACTGCATAAATCCAAACTCACTTCTGTCCATTTATCCCCTTCTGTTAAATATGGTGGGGGATTAAGGTACTCCTTCAGATTTTTACTCTCTACTTGTTCTATAGACTGAATCTTATACAACCGTTGTCCAGTTTGGTTCCCAAACCATGGTACCTTAATATGGATCCCACTAGTAGATGTACAGTTACAGGATACTTCTACGATATGGACTCTGGTGAATCGTCGACCAAACAAAGGTTCTCTTCCCCCGGCACCCATTTTCATAATTGTTCATCAGATATCCAGTTGGGTAATTTCTCATTTATTAGGTCCTCTAGTCCCTGATTTGCCATATTCTCCCAATGTGATAAATATAAGGCACATACAACCACAGGCTATCACGTTTTGGTTGTTGATTAATTCATTAACCTTATCCTTAGTCGCACCTATTCCATTTACAATTTCCTTAAATGAGATTATCTCTTCCATTCCTTCTTTAATTAAGCCCTTATTGTTTTTGTTCATACTAGACAGTAACCCTTTAAACTGATCAATTAATTTGCCTTGATAATATTGATTTTTCTATAGCTAATCTATTCCATGCAGTCCCAGCAGCAGCTCCTCCTGCCATCCAATCACCTTCTCTGGTGAGAGTGTGCTGAAGCATTATATTCTCTCTCTGCCTCCCAATACATTTATGGAAACAAACCCATCCTTATTTAAGCATTACTTGAGCCCAATCTTCATAATGATTATCACACTGTCCCTGAGGTAATGTTATACTTGTTAAATCAATTACAACCGGTACAATTTCATATCGCACATTCGAGTACACCACGTGATGTGGGACCTGAGCCACAGGTCCATTAGTGGGTCCCTTTGTAAAGTAGTGGGTCCCTTTGTAAAGTAGGCTCCATCACATACTGTTTCCTGGCTTGAGTGTCTTGTGTTTGAGAATCTTGTAGAGCCTGAACAGTTATTGGCTCACGTGCCACCCTGGCTGACAAACATCATGAGTTTACATAACCTGATTCCAGCACATTGTTGCAGCTACTACACCTTTATAAAGTGCTGGTTAGGCCACAACTGGAGTATTGCGTCCAGTTCTGGACACCACACTTCAGGAAGGATGTGAAGGCCCTTGAGAGGGGGCAGAGGAGATTTACCACAATTGTTCCGGGGATAGGGGATCTTAGCTACAAGGACAGGTTGGAGAAGCTAGATTTGTTTTCATTAGAGCAAAGGAGGTTGAGGGGTGATTTGATAGAGGTGTACAAGATTATGCGGGGTTTGGATAGGCTAGACGGGGGAAGGCTGTTCCCACTAGTTGATGGTACAAGGACTAGGGGACACAGATTTAAGGTTTTTGGCAAGAGATACAGGGGGTATGTGAGGAAAAACTTTTTTACGCAGCGAGTGGTGATGACCTGGAAAACGCTACCGACGGAAGTGGTGGAAGCGGAGACACTCAATGTTTTCAAGGGGAGACTGGATAGGCACTTGAGGGAAATAAACTTGCAGGGCTATGGGGATAGAGCGGGGGAATGAGACTGACTGGATTGCTCTACAGAGAGCTGGCACAGATTCGATGGGCCGAATGGCCTCCTCTGTGCCTATATGACTCTATGGGGGAAAAATTCGGTTGGTTTGCGCCTCCCGTTAGCACCTTAAGAGGGCGCTAATGGGGCGCAAAGCAATTAGCACCCGTGCACGGCGATGTTTGCACCGCTCACGAAATTGACTACACATTTTGCGGTGGCACTAAACACTACCGCCACGATCTCCTGCGCCCGCAGATCGTGACGTCAGTCAAGCGTGCAACGCCCCGGTAGCGCCCCGGACCGGATATTGAGTGGCGCCCCCTGTCTTACTGCCTGCCGCTAGCAATGACAGGTTGAGGGGAGTGTTTTGCAGTCGGGAAGGGACTGGGGGAGTGCTATTTAAAGGCGACCGCTTCCTGCCTTTTTTTGTCAGCAAAATTTTTGCACCACACATTCTGAGTGAGAGAGAGAGACTGCAGGAGATATTCAAAGCTGTGTTGAGGTGCTTTGGGTACTGAGCAGCACTTTGCAGGTTCTTTTTGATTTGATCTTCCTTGCATCGATTTAGAAGAGTCTATGGGGGCTGCACTCTGAGCTCTTTCCCGAAGCCTCTCCATTGTTCTTTCCAACAGATTTGATGTACAAGGTCTCTCCAGGCCGAGATTCAAGGCTGCAATGAGCAGGGTGTGGATGGAGAGCAAGATCGACCCTCCCCTTTACGAACTGGCCGGCGCTAGTGTGTCTGTTTTCCATTGCTGACTGACATCACATGTGCTTCGCCAGCGCTCTGAGGTAGCGCCTCGCTCCTCGGCGTTAGCGCCTTAAGAGAGGTGTGTAGCGCCTGAATTAGCGCTCCAATCACCTCCAGGGGCGATAGAAGCCAAGTTTGCAGTTGGAGGCGATAATTAGTGCTAAGCGCTAAACTTTGCGCCCGGCCGATAATCGCGCCCCAAACGGGGCGATACTGAATTTCTCCCACTATGACTCTATGACTCGTACTTGCCCTCATGTCGTCTGTGAACATAAGAAAAATTTAATTGCCACAGTGGCTTAACCGTACCTGACATGAGAATAACATAAGGTAGCTCTGGGGAGGGTGCCCTGTATGTAATTTGTCCATCCTTCTTAACTCCTAAACCAATAGTATTTGTTGAAGTTTCTGCTGGAAAGCAACCGTTATCTTTAACCGTACTTCACCAATGTCCCCAGCCCATACTAGGACTAGGCGCATATTCCTTGGCAACCATGTAATGTTGACAGGCAGTTGTATTCTGCATTCTAGGATCAATGATGAACCATCATGTACAATCACAGTTTGGGTTGTGACTCCATCAGCAGAGATGCGATACCTTGCTCGAACTCATTCATCATCATAGTTTCCACATATAAGTCCAAATGTTACACATGAAATCAGTAATCATAGTGTCGTTATCATCATCATGTCTTTATATCTGAAAATCAAGCATTATATCTAGATTAATTATCATACAATTCTCCACTCTCCACAGTTTTTAACTGATTAATGTGATGCCACCTATTACTTTTACATTTCTTTTCCCCCCGTAAAAGGTACACAGCTGGGCTTGCCTTATCCACAATTGGAAAAGGTCCTAGCCATCTAGGTGCAAACACATGATCCCATAGTCTAAACCCAGGATGGTGTCACCGACTTCATATTCAAAAGGTTTAACTTTTTATCGAAGTACTTCTTAATCTGATTTTTTTGATTTCCCAATTTTTGGCCCACATACTGATTAGTGACTTGGACATGGCCAACCATATTAGCCAACCATGTGTCTCCAATTGCTCCCTGCAGCAATGGTGTTTCTGCTGGTAGCAAAAGATGTCCTGGGGTAAGTATTCGTCGTCCAGTCATTGCTTGATAGGGTGACACTCCTGTAATAGAGTGTGAGGTAGAACCCATAGCCATTAAACACATTGGCAGTATGGTTGCCCACTTAGTTGGATGATCTGTACACAACATTTTAAGCATCGTTTTCAAAGTCCTATTTCCCCTTCTAACCACCCCTGATGATTGAGGATGATGAGATACATGCAATTTTTGTGTATTTCCCATTGCTTCCTGTAAATGCTGTAAAAACTTCCCTGTGAGATGTGAACCTTGATCACTATCCACCTGTATTGGTAATCCCCACCTGCAGATCGCCTCACTCAGTAGCAAGCGTGCTGCAGTGAGCGCCGTGTTAGTTCTGCATGGGAATGCCTCGATCCATTTAGTGAATTTGTCAATAATCACTAAGCAATACTGGTAACCCACACTTGATCTGTGCAGGGGTCCAATAAAATCAATTTGGAGGTGAGTCCATGGTCCCTCAGGGGTGGGGGCGGCGGGGCGAGGGGGGGGTGGGGGGGGGCGTATCTGAGAAAGGCACGGTTAGCGTACAAGGAAGGATTATGTTGCAGACAAATTAAACAACATTGAAAAGATATTTCAATTTCTCGCTTCATATCAATCCACCAGGCAACCTTTGATAAGTTACTTCAGCTGAATTATGGGTGCCTGTAGGATGGGAATGAAACATGTGAAAGAAATTCTCAGCAAACAGTGGTGGTACCCACACAGTAAACATTGGACAATCGGGCAGTTTATGGACTAATCAGGCCTGATCCGTCCCTATCACCTTAGTATCCTTAGCCTACCTAGTAGGTTGAGGCAGTGGTTTGCCAAAGGCGTGCCACTCCTTGACCAATTGGTAAGGTTCAAATGTATCCTGCAGGGATACTAAATCTAACTCCGGTGGTGCTGTCTTAGCTAAGGCGAGAACACTGACCTGAGGAGGTTCCCAAGGCTGGCCTATTCGAGCTGCCTCTTTAGCTACTCTGTCAGCCAGTGAGTTTCCTTGTGAATGTTTACTACCTGTCTTAGTATGTGCCTTAACCAATGTGGCGCGAGGCCTGTCTGGATTTGAGCACATGCCATAAAGAAATCAATAGTGATGCGTGTATTAAGGTTTTCCCATTGGATGTTTTAAAATTATTTTTCTGGTATAGCAGGAGAGACAGCGTGGTGTTAACAGCGTAGGCTCTATCTGACCAGATATTGATGGGTCTTTGGGAGGTGTCCTTCATAGGAGCCAGCAAAGCAGCTAGTTCAGCATACTGAGCTGAATGAGGGATACACGTGTACTGGCTGACATTGTGAGGAGTACAAACAGCGAATCCAGTCATAGGTGTTCCATCTTGATGAAAGGAAGACCCATCGATATACACATCTTCACCATCTGGCAGTGGTTCCTTCAGCACGGGATGTGTTTCGAACTCCAACAGGGGCAGTGGACACTGCTGAGGTTCCACTGGATAAAGTAAAAGTTGCAGTAGCAAGGTTGTTTTCTTTGGGGTGAAGTGCAAATCACGCTCTATTAGTAACAAAGTCCAACAGTTCAGCCTCGCCGAAGAAACCAGAGTGTCTCCCTGTCACATCAGGAGATTCAAGGGTGTATGAGGAGAGTGAAAAATCAACGACTGCAGACCTATAATAAAGGGCAACACGGTGGCATAGTGGTTAGCACTGGTGCCTCACAGCGCCAGAGACCCGGGTTCGAATCTGACCTCGGGTGACTGTCTGTGTGGAGTTTGCACATTCTCCCCGTGTCTGCGTGGGTTTCCTCCGGGTGCTCCGGTTTCCTCCCACAGTCCAAAAATGTGCGGGTTAGGTTGATTTGGCTATGATAAATTGACCCTTAGTGTTAGGGGGGGGGGATTAAATATGTGGGGTTATGGGGATAGGATGGGATATGTTAGGGGGACTTAAATACGTGGGGTTACGGGGCTAGGGTGGGATATGTGTACTGTGGGGATTAAAGCAGGGACAGGGTACTGGATTTGAATGATCAGCCATGATCGTATTGAATGGTGGAGCAGGCTCGACGGGCCGAATGGCCTACTCCTGCTCCTAGATTCTATGTTTCTATGTTTCTATGTAAAATGTTGGACTGCCCAAAACGTGACTAATAAATGTTTCTCACAGGCATTATATGTCTTCTCCACCCCAGTCAGGATCCGTGAGGCAAATGCAATAGGCGAAATATGAAACCCCTGTGGCAGGCAAGTCCAGGTTTTCTGTTGACCCCCAAAAGTAAAAGCAAATTTATATTGGTCCTCCCTTTTTACAGGAATGTTTCAGAACCCATTGGAGATATTGAGTGTCGAGAACCATTTGGCTTTCTTTGGTATTTGGGATAAAAACGTGGGGGTCTCTCTCCCCACCGGGGAGCAGGCTGGAGTCATCAGGTTTAACTTCCGATAATCGATCGTGAGCTGCCAACTCCCATCCGGTTTTTTAACAGGCCAAATGGGCGAACTGGTCGTGAAAGTGCCCGGCCATATAACACCCTTCTGTAACAATGCTTCAACCATAGTCTGCAATGCAGGATAGCTCTCAGCTGGAATAGGCTACTGCTTAGCATTAACATGCGTTAGCCCGTTAACTTGGTCCTCTCCCTTCAGTTGCCCACAGTCGTGCTTGTGCATGGAAAACACTGTTCTGTACTGTGTTAATAGCGCCTGTATATCTGGGTCTGGGTGTGAAGGTAAGGGGTATAGCTCAGGATTCTTAATCGCAAACACTGCGTGCACCTCTGACACAAGGGGACTCCTTGGTGAAACCATAAGACATTGTTCATAATATACCATAACGCTTGAGAAAATCGGATCCTAAAATACCTTCACAATTCATCATTCTCATCACTACAGGATGGTCAAAAATGACCTTTATTAGGCCGAAGTTAAAATGTGCCTCCTTAATTTCATGTGCTTGGCCCATGGAGCACTCAAAAGCAGTTAAAGAAATGAGCTTCCCTGTTGTCGCAGGGTAACATTTAGGTTATGGGGTAGGAATGACCGTAACAGCCTATCCAGTGTCTGTTAACATATTCTGTCATTGGCCTCCATTAATAATAACAGAAACAACAGGACGGTTGCTATGATCACACCGGAACACCACCACGGCTTCGGGGAGGCCCCGCTTTGTCATTGCGTGGTGTCTGTCCCTTTGCAATCGGGAGAAGCGGATGATTGTACACTGGCCACAGCTTTACCATTGTTATTCATCTGTTGAGCTGCCATTAGAGCAATTAGCTGTCCCAATTGTTGCTCGAAGGTGCTGACTTTGGGTGATTCCTTTAACATCGGCCCATTTTTACGCCCCCGATCATGGTTGTCAAAGCTGTGGCTACGACACTCCCGTGCCAGGTGCCCAAATTTCTGGCACCGGTAGCACCGATCGCTACGAAAGTTGTTTCTGAATTATTACAGGGAGGCCCCTCAACAGCAGTCACAGGCTTTTTATTAGGGCTGGGGTGACCGATGTGGTCCTTCACAGAGCCCCATGCCCGAGAGGCAGTTTCAATAATATTAATCCAGGGGATATTTTTATTAATTGACACCCCTATGACGGTCTTCACAAGCGGGTGCAGTTGGGACAAAAACATCTGTTTAAACAGGGTATCCTCTCTTGGATTGGGGGCTGGACCCCCACCCTGAGGAGGAGCCCTTGTAGGCTGCATCAATTCATACAAATCAATCAGCTGGTTTGTGAATGCGTGGCGGTGCTCTAATGGACCTTGAGCAGTCTGTCCACATTGATGCATTATATTTCACTGATCCATACCCAGTAACTGCATAATGTCTACTACGGTTTCTGCCGGTTAGTGGCTAGAAGGTGGATGTTAGGATTGAGAGAGGAACACAGTTCTGCCTCAGAAGCAACCCTAAGCACCTTCTTATATTCCTCATCGCTCAATTCCCCATACACCCGCCACAAGATATTAACCGGGTTATCCCCATCCGTTATCATCCCTATCTCGCGGACCAGCGCATCGATGGCTTGCGCCAACAAGAGTTTATCATCCAAGTAGGTATCAGTGACTACTCCGCTCACATTACGTCAAGTAGTGCTAACACTGGTAGCGCTTTCCCAGGTCTCACGTCATCACACTCGGGATTACGGTAGCATGTAGCCTCTTGGTTTAAATTATCTCAATTTACACCATTGTTATCGTACCCATCTTCACTGTCTATACCCGTGTCATAAGTTCCAGCAGAGACCAGAGCTCTCTGTCTATTTAACTTTTCCTGTAATTCATACATTTTTAATTCACATTGCGTGTGATCCACCGCTCTCATTGGCTGGATCATAAACTCACACAAGGCTGCTCGAGCATTTTCTAACTCCGGTTTCAGGCTCCTGTTCTCTGTTTGTAAAACATCCCGTCCCTGTATTGTCTGCTGACTCCCTAACCCTTGAGCTGTAGCAGTGGTAGCCACCAGTTGTGACTGAGCCAGCACAACCGATACATCCTCCAATCGTTGTCGATGTGTCGCCTCATTCTGCGCTTTCTCTTTTAACAGATAAATTACTCTATTTTCACTTCTCTGCACACAAAAGTGAGCCGTGTTTCTTAACAAACGCCTCGCTGCTTTTAATTTCATGTTTTTCTCACTCACCAACCCCTCTATGAGGGTCATCGCCATCACATACGGCTTGTCTGTTTTGGTCATTACGATGACCGACGCCTCACTACCAGCTACATCAATCAGCTTCTTTTGAAGACCTTTCCTGACAGCCACCACGGTTGTCGGCGCAGACTCCATAGGATTTTTAGATTATGAACATATACCCTTATTAAAAACTGAACAGGTTGTTTGGGGGGGGAAGCAGTGGAAAACCACTCAAGCTGAAGGTGGCTCACGTTACCAGGTTGCATTCGTATGGTAACTGAACTGTCCTTGGGAACAATGGCCCGAGAGGCCCACTCCCAAGTCTTGAATAACGAGCTGGCGACTCATTGTTTCTGGAGAAGATGAGCTCATTAAGTTATTCGGCTGGGAGATCGAAACGAGATCTAAACCATCCAAACCTGGGAGGAAGCCTGGAAACCATTTCCCTGAGGCCATGTGTCCATTAAAACCACAGACAGCGGTCTGTGTATTGGAGGGGTATATCAGAGAGCAGTTTGGATAGCTCGCTCTCTCTCTCTCCTGCCCTCCACACAACGGAACGTCAAAAGGAGCTGTGCCTTGCTCTTCCAACCGAGACAGACTTCAACTCAGACTGGGACTCGCATACCGCAAGGCCGGTACGGAGCCAGGTAGACGAGACATACGGGAGGTAGCTGCAAGCAAGATCAAAGGGCAATCTAGGTGAGCATTGCCAAGCCTACTCACCCACAAGATCACTTAGCTGTGTGAGGGGGTGCCTGTATGTTCCTACCAAACCAGAGGGGGTTTAGCGTTGGAAGGGTCCTGTGATAGTTTAGTTCACGGAAGGGTGTTTTTAGGCCGTGGTAAGTCAGCATGGCAGGGGCTTGTTGGACAAGTCAGGGTTGTACTGTTTTAAACTGTACTGTTGTGTTCACACCGCTCGTACTGCGAGTGGAGTGGTTTTTGTCAACCTTAATAAACACTGTAGGGGTGAGCCCGAAAACGCTGTCCTGTGTTCAAATCTGTCCTCAGTAATCCCTATCGTCCAGAACTTGTAGTAAGGGGATTTGCGTGCTCGCTACAGGCGGGGCGAAACCACTTACAATAATTGGCGATTGCGGCAGGGGCCATAGGAAATTGGCCACCGCAAAAACTGGTTACAGAATTGGCGACTGCGGGCAGGACGATAGGTTGTGGATTAGATATGGACAGTTTGGAGGGCAAGAGATCCGGAATGGAGGACAGAATTTCCTCCTACATGTTTAAAAAGGTTAACGTAGCCCAGCAATGGGTGCTGGAGATGTTGTGCTCTGAGAGTCCCCAGGATAGGGCCGCAGAGTGGACAGGAAGCAAGGAGCACAGGAAGTCCAAAGAGAAGGCAATTTGGCTCCTGTGCTTCCAAAAGCAAGTTCAACTGCTCCAGGAGCAGGTTGAAAAGCTCAAAAACGAGCTGAAGGAGTCTTAAGACAAGTCAGACGCGAGAGGGATAGTTGGGAGTAGACTAGTGGAGGAGTTGCGCGAGGAAAGACAGGAAAGACGCGCGCAGGAAGAGATCTCCCGTAATATGGGGGAATACCTGCGGTGCCAGGATACGGAGGCCAGGTTAAATGAGCAGGCCTTACGGGAGGAGAACGCAAGATTAACAATGAGAGCTGACGGTTTAGAGGATCAGCTAAGGGACATAAGGTAGCTAGAAGTAGGGGCTATGAAGACTCTGATCACGGTTCCTGCGAAGAAAGGATTAAAAAATTGACCCAATCCTTGTCTGGGGCCAGAGGCATGGTCTGTTTAATGGCACCAGGGGAAACCCAGGTGGAGTGGGACGAGGAGGGTCAGGAAGCAGAGGATAAGGTTCAGGACAGGGAAGTCCCACCGGCGCCGGAAGCGCCACCGAGACCAATGTATCTGCGGCAGCAAAAGTACGGTCCACCCACACTAAACAGTGACCAGGGCCCGCTGCAGAGCGATTACATGGTCCTATTCACCAACCCGCAGTTGCAAGCCATGGTAGCAGAGTTGTCCAAACTAAAACAGGACGGGGACCCCTCAGTTCACTTTATGGAGGTCGAGCAGGTAGGGGGGGGATCAATGGCTGTAGCGAGGGCGAGAACTTGAGAGTGCAGGGGTTGACCGAGCCAAAGCTAGCAGCCAACATGATTTACCCAGGGACGGCCCACACATGTACGGTAGAAGGGGTGTGGGATGTAGATGAAGGATTCTGGGCCGGGATACACCCGACGGGCCGGGACATCTATATAGACGGGTCCAGTTCAGGTCGTGAAGGGGGAGCGTCTCACCGGGTGCAGAATCTATGACCCTACGGCTTAAATAGCGAAGGCCATTAAACTCCCCAACACCCTGCGCGCTCAGCACGCCGAACTGGCGGCGGTGGCGTACGTGGTCACCCACCCCGACGAGTTCCCCACCCCCTACACCATTTGCTCGGACTCTATGTTCACGTGCAACTCATGCATGGAATACGTGGCAATCTGGGCCAGGCGCGGATTCAAGTCTGCAGATGGGAAGCCCCTAGCAACAGCACCGCCGCTAGGTAAAATTTTGGAGGCCACAGGCACCCGGGGAGATCACTATATTCACAAAGTTAAAGCCCATTCAAAGACAGAGCCCAAGTGGGAGGGCAACCAAAAGGCAGACGAGCTGGCCAAACAGGGGGCCAGGGAAGGAGTATTCTGGGATCCATACAAAGCAGGTCCGGTAGCAGCAATCCGGGACGAGGGAGGCACACAGGGGGTAGCTTTGGCCCCGGACTTAAAGCAGGTCCAAGCCCAGGATCCCGTCCTTAAGGCCGTCCTGGTAAAGAGAGAGAATGGGGAGTCCATAGAAGGTCTGTTCAGGGCAGCGGATCAAAGAGGGGATGCTTTTCAAAGGGGATCGGTGGGTAGTCCCAGCGCAGCACCGAGAGGAGTTCCTCCAGTTGGCCCATGCGGGCCCGGGAGCAGGACACCCAGGGCCGGAAACTACCTGGCAAAGGGTAGAGGAGGCAGGGTGGTGGCCCCAGCTCAGGGAGGATGTCCAAGTTTTCTGTGCGCACTGTTTGGTGTGCGCAGCCAATAACCCCGATCCGCAGCGCAGGAAAGCCCCATAGGACACACCAGGAGGGTAGAGGGGCCGTGGCGGTCCCTGCAGGTCGATTTCATCGGACCACTGCCCACCACTAAAGCAGGCAACAAGTACTGTTTAGTCCTGGTGGACGTATTTTCCAAGTGGGTGGAAGCCTTCCCCTGCCGAGCAGCCACGGCACTAGCAACAGCTAGGAATCCTGGTGAGGGAAGTGTTCTCCCGGTGGGGGCTGCCACAGGTCGTGGAGTCCGACCAAGGGAGCCATTTCACGGGGCAGGTGATGCAGGCCACCTTAAAACTCTTGGGAATACAAGGGAAGTGGCATGTGGCTCACAACCCCCAGTCATCGGGGATTGTGGAGCGCATGAACCGGACACTGAAAGAAAGACTGAGGAAGGAGATAAGCCCGTTCCCGCAGAGATGGGACGAGGTCTTGCCTCTAGTCTTAATGGGTGTCCGGGCCAGCCCCTCCAGAAGCACACGAGCTTATGACCGGGAGGATTATGCGCACCCCAACCCATGTGTTGGCGCCGGTCCTCACTGAAGCGCAGGTCAGGGAGGTAAACCAGGACAGGTTTGTCCAGAATCTGTACGAGACATTGAAACGGATTCACTGACAGGCAGCCAGTAACCTGGGGAGCCAGCACCAGAAAAATCGGCTGCTGTTAGAACCCCAGAGAACCCACAAGTGGGAGGTGGGAGACCAGGTAATGGTACGGAACTATGCTCGAGTAGGGGCATTTGAGCCACTATACATGGGGCCGTATAGCATAGTGGAAAAGGCAAGCCCCATGGTGTACACGGTTAAACTCCCAAAATGCACGAAATGGTTTCATGTAAACCAGTGCAAGTTGTTTAAACCCGAGGAGGGGAAAACAAAGGCCAAGAGGCACCAGGGCACAGTCATGAGCCTGGTGGACGCGGGTCTTCCTCCCCTGGTGTGGGACGATGATGACCCGGAGGACAGGGCGGTAAGGAGGAGCAGTCGGGTCCCACGGCCTAGGGTGCCGTGGACGCCTCCCTACTCGCCGACCGCGAGCCGCAAGAGGTCCTGACGGGAGAGGTCTTAAATGGGGCGCTCGTTAATGCGGCAGGGAACACTGTAAATATTGTGTAAATAATCAAAACCAGATCCGTGGAGGAAAACCCTCTCACAGAACGGAACTGTTTTGCTTTTGTTTTGGCAGGGAACCAAAGGAGATCGGAGGAACAAGGGGATATGGCCAACAAATTTATCGTACTTCTATTCCTAATGATGATCGGGACTGGCAGCATGGAAAGAGGAGGCACCGAGGTGTCCTTCCTCTACGGCTGCACAGGAGGGAACGGGCCTACCGTGACACAGGGGGGTAGGACAGGGGACACGGACGGAATGGCCACTTACTTCCACGAGGGAAGGTGGCCAGGGTGGCTGGGATCGAACTCGACTCGGTACTCCGGCAGCGAGGGTTTCACGTATGGAGAAGCTTCCATACCGTGTCCCAAACTGCAGGTCACAGCCACACGGGTTAGGGTGAGCGAGGGGAAACGCGTCTGTCTAAGCTGTGAGGGACACATTCCCTCGGGACGGTGGTGGTGGTTAAGGAAGTTGGGCCAGGCCAAGGGTAACAGATCTGCGGACTGGGAGAAACTGGGGGACGGTACGTACCGACAGATTATGGGGGCGAGGGGGGGAGTAGAAGTGTGCTGGAACAAATGGTGGAAAGAGGAACAGGGAATTTACGTGTGTATGTGGGGGTCGGAACGGGTCTGCCCGGCGGGTGTGTCGATCGCCTTCTTGCGGCGATGGCAGGATTCCGGGGCCGGGATCAGATGGGATCAGAGTGGGGACTCCTGCGTGATCCCAGACCCTCCCAACACAGTAAATTCCACGGAACTGGTAGCACACGAGAGGAAGCCCCTGCCCACAGCCCCACCGGTACAGGAAACACAGATTAGTTGCCCCGCCACCACACCGGGACCGAGGAATGGGTTAGTGTTAGTCCCGACCGGCAGGATCTTGTACCAAGACGTTCACTACGAAGTCGCATCGGTCATTCTAAATTTAACCCGGGTACAGCTGCCCCGGTGGTGTCTGGTAGAAACGGAAAAATTATATGAGGCCCTGTTAAAAGGAAATGTACCGACAATTTTATGAATTAAGTTACGGGGATGTGAATCGGGAAAGTCTGTACGATTTAACTGTAAACCATCGCGTTGGTTCGGGGAGATATAGACGGGGGGTATTTAATGATGGGGCTACAGCCTTCAGCACGGGCACGTCCATTATCAACAGTATGGATGATGCACAGTTGCAGATGCAGGTCAACACCTTAAGGGACCAGCTGCGAAAGATACTGGGGGAGGGTAACGAGCTAGAGGGGTCGGAGTTACGGGAAGATCAGGCTATGACTATACATTTAAAGGATGTCATAGCCGAGCTGGAGGCACACGCTCAGGCGATCAATAGTTTGATCATGGAGGATCAGAATGCCTCGGCGCAGGCAGCGAAAAACAATGCGTGTGTGTTGTACGGTGCGTGGCTGCTGAACGAAGGGCGCAGTAATTTGGAGGACCTACAGCAAGGTCGCGTCCCTTCGTGGGTCAGCAACCGGCACCTCACTGCGCTCAGCCCGTACGAAAATTTAATGAGCCCGTGCCAACTCCGACTGGCCTCAGAGGCATACCCGGTCCCAGTTGACTGTGGCCAGTCCAACCACACTGTAATGGGGATTGTACTCCGGATGCCGGTAATGGGTGGGTCACCGCGGCCAGCGCCAGTATACAGAGTAGAGAATATTGGCGTCCTAAGGGACGGGGTGCACGTGCGACATCATGGGGCCCCACCGTTTGTTGTAAAGTGGGAGCACGCCATGACCGGCACTGACCTCAATGGATGCCAGAGCAGGGGCGCACACGTGGTGTTGTGTCCCCAGCATTTGAATGCGTTTAATCGGCCGGTGTGCGGGTTTGAATCAGAGGGTGTGGAACCCATTAATTGCACCATGGAGGTGATGGCCCAAAACCACGTTCCACCCCAGGTAGCATATGCGGGCAGAGGGACGTACTGCGTCACGACAAGCGTGGACCAGTACCGGGTACACAACGACACTTGGTGCCCGGTCACCGATAAGACTTTCTGCTTCAAACCCCACACAGAAGTTCAGGTGGCTCAAGAGCGCATCATTCCCATTCCAGAGCCCACCACGGTACACCTCACGGTGAACGACATGGTACAGGACCTGCAGCAATACGTAACACGGTTCGGGTATGAAATTCCTCCTCTGCCTGAACACCTCACAAAATTAATAAAGGAAGTTGAACTCTCCCAAAAGCATTTCTATACCCTCGAGCAACGGAACAGGGAAACGGGGAATGAGATAAAAGAACTGGTTTCTCAGCCATGGTGGGACATCAGTCTGAATATTGAGATTCCCCCATGGATTCGTGTGATTTCTCATGTGATTGTAGTAGTTCAATGTGTGTTAGTGTTTTACTTTCTCCGGTTGTCATGCAGAAAGCGAAGTAAAACACTCTGAAAGCGGTGGCAAGCATTGATTAAAGAATAGCCCGGAGTTGACAGTCTGTTTGTATATATACCTGTAACTGTGATGTGATTTGTTGTATAAAGTGTGAGATACAGGACCCTGGGGTAAAATTTGATGTACGGTTTGGTTGGGATATACAGTGCGCCTCCCGCAGCAGAAGACAACAGAACTTTTGATGGTATTTCTGTTTGGGAAAAGTTGAAATATCAAAGCGGGGCCTGTAGCAGTCGGCGCAGACTCCATGGATTTTTAGATTATGAACATATACCCTTATTAAAAACTGGACAGGCTGTTTTGGGGGGGAAGCAGTGAAAAACCACTCAAGCTGAAGGTGGCTCACGTAACCAGGTTGCATTCGTATGGTAATGAACTGTCCTTGGGAACAATGGCCCGAGAGGCCCACTCCCAAGTCTTGAATAACGAAGCTGGCAACTCATTGCTTCTGGAGAAGGTGAGCTCGTTAAGTTAATCGGCTGGGAGATCGAAACGAGATCTAAACCATCCAAACCTGGGAGGAGCCTGGTAACCATTTTCCTGAGGCCATGTGTCCATTAAAACCACAGACAGCGGTCTGTGTATTGGAGGGGTATATCAGAGAGCAGTTTGGATAGCTCTCACTCTCTCTCCTGCCCTCCACACAACGGAACATCAAGAGGAGCTGAGCCTTGCTCTTCCAACTGAGACGGACTTCGACTAAGGCTGGGACTCGCATACCGCAAGGCTGGTACGGAACCAGGTAGCTGAGATGTACGAGAGAAAACTGCAAGCAAGATCAAAGGGCAATCTAGGTGAGCATTGCCAAGCCTACACACCCACAAGATCACTTAGCTGTGTGAGGGGGTGCCTGTATGTTCCTACCAAACCAGAGGGGGTTTAGCGTTGGAAGGGTCCTGTGATAGTTTAGTTCATGGGAGGGTGTTTTTAGGCCGTGGTAAGTCAGCACGGCAGGGGCTTATTGGACAAGTCAGGGTTGTACTGTTTTAAACTGTACTGTTGTGTTCACACCGCTCGTACTGTATGTGAGTGGAGTGGTTTTTGTCAACCTTGATAAACACTGTAGGGGTGAGCCCGAAAACGCTGTCCGTGTTCCAGTCTGTCCTCAGTAATCCCTATCATCCAGAACTTGTAGTAAGGGGGTTTGCGTGCTCGCTACGGGCGAGGCAAAACCACTTACAATAATTGCCGATTGCGGCAGGGGCCTATAGGAAATTGGCCACCGCAAAAACCAGTTACAGTTCGCATTACGTCAAGTAGTGCTAACACTGGTAGCACTTTCCCAGGTCTCACGTCATCACACTCGAGATTACGGTAGCATGTAGCCTCTTGGTTTAAATTATCTCAATTTACACCATTGTTATCGTACCCATCTTCACTGTCTATACCCGTGTCATAAGTTCCAGCAGAGACCAGAGCTCTCTGTCTATTTAACTTTTCCTGTAATTCATAAATTTTTAATTCACATTGCGTGTGATCCACCGCTCTCATTGGCTGGATCATAAACTCATACAAGGCTGCTCGAGCATCTTCTAACTCCGGTTTCAGACTCCTGTTCTCTGCTTGTAAAACATCCCGTCCCTGTATTGTCTGCTGACTCCCTAACCCTTGGGCTGTAGCAGTGGTAGCCACCAGTTGTGACTGAGCCAGCACAACCGATACATCCTCCAATCGTTGTCGATGTGTCGCCTCATTCTGCGCTTTCTCTTTTAATAGATAAATTACTCTATTTTCACTTCTCTGCGCACAAAAGTGAGCCGTGTTTCTTAACAAACGCCTCGCTGCTTTTAATTTCATGTTTTTCTCACTCACCAACCCCTCTATGTGGGTCATCGCCGTCACATACGGCTCGTCTGTTTTGGTCATTTGACCGACGCCTCACTACCAGCTACATCAATAAGCTTCTTTTGAAGACCTTTCCTGACAGCCACCACGGTTACTTGAACTACTGGACGGATAAACCCACACACGTGCCGACACAGTTACCTACCTAAACGAAACTCGTCCTAGGCACTTGGTCTCACAGAATCAAGAGAGTTGCTAGTCAGGTCCTGCCACTGTTGCCAATTATGTAACAAGTTTGATTCCTGACTTCAAATATGGATGCAGCTACTATTGTTTATTGTACGAGACCAAGTCCATGTACACACGTGGGAAAAGTTCCGTTGTTTTGCGCCTCCCGTTAGTGCCCCAAGGGGGCGCAAATCCCCTAGCGCCCGGGGCGGCGTCGCTAATGCCTCCCGTGAAATTCAGCGGGAGGTTAGCGGCGCCGGTAGCGCCCCCCTCGTGCCCCAGTCGCAAACTTGGCTGACGTCCCCTGACCTACCGCCGGACACTATCTCCGACAGGGTCAGGGTGGCATTTTTGTGGCCTGAGCGGCACAAATTAAAGGGCAGGTGAACGGCGGCCTTTCTTTTTGGCCCGCCTGTCAGCACCTGCCCCCTCTGGCCTCCCCCTGCGGGGTGCTGGCCGCGATCGGGCAGCCCGGCTCTCCTATTGAGTGCCGGGCTCTTTTGCCGGCACCCCGCTCCCCAGTGGTCCAGCAGGGCCCCAGTGCGCGCTGCGCTAGGCCTCTCCCCCTTAATCAGGGGAGGGAGGCCTGCAATACTGCTGCACATAGCGCTGTGATAGTCAATGGGAGCGCCCCAAGAGGGAGGGGGAGCGCTTCCAGTAGCGCCCCGCCTCCTGCTTGGGGCGCTATCATTCAATTTCGGGCACGGGGGTGCCAACTTTTTCAGGGAGCTAAAAGTAGCGCCCCAGCGAAGTTAGCACCCCAAAGGGGACGCGACCCAATTTTTCCCCCTTTGGGGCGCTAACTTCGCCAGGGCGCCCCGAAAAAGTTAGCGCCCCTGTGCACAAAATTCAATGGTAGTGCCACAAGTAGGAGGTGGGGTGCTACTGGAAGTGTCCCCCTCCCTCTTGGGGCGCTCCCATTGAATATCATGGTGCTACGTGCAGCGTCGGCATGTAGCGCCGCGGTACTGCACTCAGGCACCAGATGTATATCTTAGTTCTCTATCCCTTGATCCTCTCTTATTAATCATCTATAGGTTATCCATCAGCAACATTATCCCCAAGCATGGATTAGGTTCCATATGAAAGCTGATACCCCACCACCACTTTTCCTGTACTATCTGACTGCCTGTCTAACATCAAGTTTCAATCAGGCTCCTGCCACTTCCACAGCATTAAAACCGTCCTCCGCAAAGTGACAAATGACAGTCTCCGTAATTAGGACGATGGTGCATTACCTCCTCCTCGTCCTCCTCAACATCTTTGCAGCACTCAACATAATCAGTTATACCATTCTCTAATACCTTTTGTCTGTTGCCCAGCTTGGTGGGACTGCCCTTGCTTGGTTTCACTTTACCTATCGGATCATAACCACAGTATCGCCTGCAATGGCTTCTCTTCCCATCCTTGCACCATCAGCTCGGGAGCTCACAAATACCTATCCTTGGTCACCCCCCCTCTTCCTCATCTATATGCTGCCCTTTGGCAACATTATCTGCAGACATGGGACTCTGTATATGCTGATGACAGCCATCTCTACCTTTCCACCACCCAACTTGATGCCTCCATTGCCTTTGTGCAATCATACGGTTTGTCCAACATCCAGTCTTAGATGAACTGTAATTTTCTCCAACTAGACATGTAGCCATTATCTTCAGATCTTGCGACAATCTCCATACCATCATCATCAACTCCATCGCCATCCTTGGCCATTTTCTCAGGCTGAATCATCCTGTTCACATCCTCAACATCATGTTTGACCCCAAGCTGACCTTCCAACCCCATAACCTTTCTGCCACGAATATCACCTACTTCAATCTGCATAACATCATCCACCCCTGGCCCATGGCAATCGATCTGCTTTTCTTCAGCCATTTTTCATTGGGCAGGCATCAGGCAGGCCTTGGACATCAATGGTGCGATCAAGATGGCCCCCTCCCCTCAATTTTCAACTGCTAGCTGCCCCTCTTTCAGGCGAGAAACACGCAACCGGCAATTGAAAATTGCCACCATTGACTAGTTTAGTAAGTATTCATAAGGTATATTTCATTCCGCAATCCCATGCTCATTGATGGAAGCACAGGTTAGACAATTGGTGCTACAATGCTGTAGACCTCGCTCTCCCATATTCCATTCGCTTGAAACTTCCATGCTTGAAGCACAGAATTTATCCTCATATCTCTGTCAGCCTTTTATATTATTGTAGGAAAATGGTTATCAATGTACCTGATTATTTCTTTTCAGTTTGGCTTATTTATAGGAAGCAGTAAATTGACTTTGCAATTCTCTGATGTAATCAATGTTTCTCTCTTTTACATTGTCCTTACTGAGCCCTGCAAACAGGGCTTGAATGCACAATAACATTTTCTGTCTCATGTTTCATTATTTATACATGTCTCATCATCAGCTTATTAACCTTGGCCAAGGCTTATAGACATCAGCCACCATGACATGAAATAAAGCTGCATTCCTCCATTATTTGCACATGCTAAAATCACTACGCACTGAATATAGCTGATATCAACCAAAACTAAAATGTAAATATTTTATAAATAAGTGATTGTAGTTTGTAGCAGCAATCACTATGGGTGGTAGCATAGGAGCGGAACAGGTGCTGGAGGAAGTGGAAGAATTGTCTCGGATTTATACAGCCAGATCTGTGCCAGTTTACCCCAAGTGTGATCTTCAAGTGGGCCTTTTAGATTAGTCAAAAGTGGTCTCACATATTGTAAGCTATAGTTTCAATTCAATATTATAGTGCATTAAATGACTTCTGTCCATTTGAGACAAGGTTATGCAGGATGCTACCTTTTCCCATCTGGAACAGACCTAAAGGAAATCACAAGTGTGATGGATCACTAAGAGAGTCAAAAACGTTTTAGCTTTTTTTCTGGTTTTATAGCATTATAAATTTTGTTGGCATTTTTTTTTTCTTTTTAGATTTCTTTTCTTCTAACAGCGTGTAATTTTTATATGAAGTCTAGAATAGTCATATATTGTATACTCATTTGTTTGAAGGCTGACTAATTGAAACATTTTCAAGACTTCGGCAGAATAGGGAATGCTGAAAAAATAGGGATCGTGAAAAAAGAACTCTTACAATACAAACCTGCACAGGAGCTCAGCGAGTGACAAGGTATCTAAATGAAGAGTCCCATGATGGATGGCAAATGAAGACAAGTTAAAATTAATGACAGGGTTGAATGTAAAGTGCCACAAATACAGTGAGGCAGATTTTGCAGTGGGTATGATGGCGTACTCTCAGAAATTGACCGCAAGCTCGGGATTTCCACGCATGCGCTAATTCCCGAACTTGCGATCTGTCAAGGTACAACTTGACAGATGATCCGCACCAATGAGGAAATATTCATTGCTGGTGCAGGTTTGGGCGAATTGCCCACCAACTGCCCAACAACTACGTCTGAAAATTTTACAGTTAGTGAAAGCAGGCGCAGGAGCCCGTTTCACTGTGGAAGGAACCCATTTGTATTGAACATTGGGAGCAAGCAGCGGCTATAGCAGTAAGCAATACAACTTTTATCCTAAAAGGTGCAAAATCTGCAAATTGTTCAGTAAGTTTAAATAAAATTGAAATGATACTGTTATCAGAAAACCACCCACAGAAAAAAACTACTTGCGCTGAACACATATCGCTTTTATTAGTATTCGGCACCAACAAGCCTTATCATATTCCAGCATCTCACGTACTGTTTGTAAATAATGCGGAACCGTGGCAGACCGGGCGCTTTAACGTACACATGAAATGTTTAATTATGCTTATTGCACAAATACCAAATATCCACACATTTTATAGAACTATATATAAAACATGTGGGAAATCATGGACGCTTCCTGTGTCCCTGACAACCATGTGTGCGGGAAGTGTGTCCAGCTGCAGCTCATGTGGGACCGCATGACGGCCCTTGAGCTGCGGATGGACTCACTTTGGAGCATCCACGATTCTGAGAGGGTTGTGAATAGCACATTTAGTGAGTTGGTCACACCGCAGGTTAAGGCCAGAGTAGATAGTACATGGGTGACCAAAAGGCAGAGCAAGGGCAGGAAGGTAGTGCAGGAATCCCCTGGGGTTGTCTCCCTCAGCAACAGGTTCACCGCCTTAGGTGCTGTTGTCGGGGGGGATGACTCATCGGGGGAAGGCACCAGCAGCCAGGCTCATGGCACCATGACTGGCTCTGTTGCAAAGAAGGGAGGGAAAAAGAGTGGCAGGGCTATAGTAATAGGGGATTCGATTGTAAGGGGAATAGATAGGAGTTTCTGTGGTCGCGACCGAGACTCCAGGATGGTAATTTGCCTCCCTGGTGCAAGGGTCAAGGATGTCTCGGCGCGGGTGCAGAACATTCTGGAGGGGGAGGGGGAACAGCCAGTTGTCGTGATACATGTTGGTACCAACGACGTAGCTAAAAAAAGGGAAGAGGTCCTACAAGTAGAATTTAGGGAGTTAGGAGCCAAGCTAAAAAGTAGGACCTCGAAGGTAGTAATCTCTGGATTACTACCAGTGCCACGTGCTAGTAAGAGTACAGAGAACAGGATAGTTAGGCTAAATACGTGGCTTGAGCAGTGGTGTAAGAGGGAGGGTTTTAAATTTTTGAGGCATTGGAACCAGTTTTGTGGTAGGTGTGACCTATACAAAAGGGACGGTCTACACCTGTGCAAAGATGGAACTGAGGTTCTCGGGGTAAATTTTGATAAAGCAGTTCGGGAGCATTTAAACTAGTATGGCAGGGGGCTAGAAACCCATGTAGTGAAATAGAGGAAAGTGAAAGGCAGACAGAAATAAATGGTAAAAAGGAGAGGAACAAAAAACAAAGGGCCAAACTAATTCATAAAAAATGTGAGCATAAAAAAAGCCTGAGGGTTTTATACCTTAATGCGAGAAGCATCAGGAACAAGGTAGATGAATTAGCTGTGGAAATAGAGGTTAATAATTATGATCTAATTGGGATTACGGAAACATGGTTGCAGGGTGAGCAGGGCTGGGAGCTTAACATACAGGGGTATTCAGTATTTAGGAAGGATCGACAAAAAAGAAAGGGAGGAGGGGTAGCATTGCTGGTAAAAGAGGGGATAAATGCAATTGAAAGGAAGGATATTAACTCAGTTAATACAGAATCTATATGGGTGGAGCTAAGAAATAGCGAGGGGCGAAAAACATTAATAGGAGTGGTATATAGGCCTCCAAATAGTAAAATAGAGGTTGGGGAGGGCATCACGAGGGAAATTAGAGAAGCGTGCAGTAAGAGCACAGCTGTCATCATAGGTGACTTTAACTTACATATAGATTGGACTAGCCTAATCAGTAAAAATAATGAGGAGGAGGAATTCCTTGAGTGTTTAAGGGATGGTTATCTGGATCAATATGTCGAGGAACCAACTCGGGAACAGGCTATATTGGACTGTGCAATGAGAAGGGACTAATTAGTAATCTTGTTGTACGGGGACCCTTGGGTCAGAGCGATCATAACATGATCGATTTCTCACTCGAAATGGAGAGCGAAGAAATTGACTCAGAGACTCAGGTCCTGAATTTAAACAAGGGGAATTATGATGCCATTAGACGGGAACTGAGTAGGTCTGATTGGACAACGTTCCTGGGAGGACTGGAGGTAGATAAACAATGGCAAGCATTTAAAGATAGAATGACAAAATTGCAAAAATTGTTTATACCAATCTGGCATAAAAGGAAATCTAAAAAGGTGACTCAACCGTGGATAACAGGGGAAATTAGAGACAGCATAAAATCCAAAGATAGGGCGTATAAAATAGCCAAAAAACGCGCCAGAGCGGAAGATTGGGAACAGTTTAAGATAGAGCAAAGGAGGGCAAAGGGCTTAATCAAGAAGGGCAAAATAGCTTACGAAAGCAAGCTGGCGGAAAATATAAAAACTAACTCCAAAAGCTTTTATAAGTATATCAAGAGGAAAAGACTGGTGAAAACCAAAGTTGGTCCATTGCAGTCAGATACGGGGGAATATATAATGGGAAATAAGGAAATGGCAGACCAACTAAATGCATACTTTGGGTCAGTCTTTACGAAGGAAGACACAAAAAACCTCCCTGGGATATCGGGAAAAATAGGGACATTGGCAAAGGAGGAACTGACGCAAATCAATATCTCTAAGGATATGGTGTTAAGGAAGCTAAAGGGATTGAAGGCGGACAAATCCCCAGGGCCTGATAACATGCATCCTAGGGTACTGAAGGAGGTGGCCCTAGAGATAGCGGATGCACTAAGCATGATTTTTCAGAATTCATTAGACTCGGGAACAGTGCCCATGGATTGGAGGGTAGCTAACGTTACCCCACTATTCAAAAAGGGGGGTAGGGAAAAAGCAGGTAATTACAGACCTGTAAGCCTTACATCAGTTGTGGGCAAAATGCTGGAGTCCATCATTAAGGATGAAATAGCCGAGCACTTAGCAAACGGGGACAGGATAGGACAGAGTCAACATGGATTTACAAAGGGTAAATCGTGCTTGACTAATCTATTGGAATTTTTTGAGGGAGTAACTGGTAAAATAGATGGGGGAGAGCCAGTAGATGTGGTGTACCTGGACTTCCAAAAGGCCTTCGATAAGGTCCCACATAAAAGATTAGCATGGAAAATTGAAGCTCATGGGATAAAGGGGAAAGTATTGACGTGGATAGAGAACTGGCTGTCAGATAGAAAACAGAGAGTTGGAATAAACGGCTCATTTTCTGAATGGCAGGCAGTAACAAGTGGGGTACCACAGGGATCTGTCCTGGGTCCCCAGCTGTTCACAATTTATATTAATGACCTGGATCAGGGAGTCGAATGCAGCATTTCCAAATTTGCAGACGACACTAAACTAGGAGGGGGGGTGGGCTCAGAGGAGGAGACCAGGAAGCTCCAGAGCGATTTGGACAGACTGGGTGATTGGGCGGATAAATGGCAGATGCACTATAATGTGGACAAGTGCGAAGTTATCCACCTTGGGTGCAGGAACGGGAGGGCAAATTATTATTTAAATGGCAATAAATTGGGAGAGGGGGAAGTACAGAGAGACCTGGGTGTTCTTGTACACCAGTCACTGAAGGCGAGCATGCAGGTGCAACAGGCGGTCAAGAAGGCAAACGGTATGCTGGCCTTCATAGCAAAAGGGTTGGAATACAGGAACAGGGATACCTTGCTGCAGCTGTACAGGGCACTGGTGAGACCACACCTCGAGTACTGTGTACAGTTTTGGTCGCCTCATCTGAGGAAAGATGTTCTTGCCATGGAGGGGGTGCAGCGGCGATTCACCAGGCTGATACCAGGAATGGCGGGATTGACCTATGAGGAGAGACTATGTAGTTTAGGGATGTACACACTGGAGTTTAGAAGATTGAGAGGGGACCTCATAGAAGTGTATAAAATTCTGACAGGTCTAGACAGATTAGATGCAGAAGGAATGTTTCCCTTGGCGGGTGAGAACAGAACTAGAGGACATAATTTAAGGATAAGGGCTAAACCATTTAGGACAGAAATGAGGGGGAATTTCTTCACTCAGAGAGTGGTGAACCTGTGGAACTCATTGCCACAGAGGGCAGTGTACGCCAGCTCATTAAATATATTTAAGAGGGAATTAGATATATTTCTACAGGCAAAAGGGGTTAAGGGTTACGGAGAGAAGGCGGGGACGGGATACTGAATTGAAGGATCAGCCATGATCTCATTAAATGGCGGAGCAGGCTCGAAGGGCCGGATGGCCTACTCCTGCTCCTATCTTCTATGTATCTATGTATCTATGTAAATATCTACATGTGAGAAAGCAGACATTGTGACAAGTACATTATACATAGCTGCACAAGAATTTCATATGGAGTTGGTGAAAAAACACAACTATTTTTTGGTTCGGTTGGCAACTGTTACAGTACATAGTCTCCTTTTCTGCACCCACTTTCACCGAAGCCTGTTTTGTTTCCAAAAACCTAGCGGGTGTTTTTTGGCTATGACCTTTTGCAGATACTACATTTGAAAAATTAACATGTTGGTATTTTGTTACATAATTTGAACAAAATGCTGATATATGAAATAAGTCCAAGTACCAGTTTAATTAAAAGTTTTAAAAAGTTTTAAAAATGTAATTTCAATGCAAGAGACTGAAAGAAGTTTCTGTGGGCGTGGCTTAGGGTTGACAGATTTTGTGGGCGTGTCTTCCCTTACGCATAGGCTGTACGGTGCGCTCCTGGCCTCCGTGATGTAATAGGCTGCGCACAACTCTGCAGCGCCGAACAGCAAGTCTACGTGTGGGGCCTCGCACAAGGTAAGGTCGTATTCTTTTGGGAGGTCAGCGGCGTACTCCAGAGCTACGCCACCGACCATAATTTCTGGGCCAATATTTCATGTTTGCAGTGGTACAAGCTGAAAGGAGGCCTGCTAGGGAGATGAGCAGGCACCATTGCTGGGCTGGCCTTACCCACCAATGTGCTGCTCACACGTGCATCAACATAGAAACATAGAAACATAGAAGATAGGAGCAGGAGTAGGCCATTCGGCCCCTCTAGCCTGCTCCGCCATTCAATGCGATCATGGCTGATCATCCAAATTCAGAACCCTGTCCCTGCTTTCTCCCCATATCCCTTGATCCCTTTAGCCTTAAGAACTATATCCAACTCCTTCTTGAATATATTGAATGAATATTACATAGGTCAACATGGCGAGTATTTTCATCTCCTTTCCCACTTGAATAGGAACAACAGGATAACATGGCTTCCCAATGTTACCACACTGCTACATTTTCCAAAGTTGGGGGGTTGATTGATGGCACTCATGTGGCCAGCATGTAGGCCACCTGGTGTGTCAGTAAGTGAGCATGCAGCAAGTCGGTAGGTCACGCTAAAGTCATTTTGTAGACAATCAGGGAGAAATTCGTGTGGCTTGTGCCACACATTAGCACCAGGAGATGGCGGTAAAATGCCATTGACAGCTGTAACAACAGCTGATGCCGGTTCCAGCACCGCATGCCATATCGGTATTGCCAGTAGCGCTGCCGGTAACCTCGATCGCCAGGGAGCTCGTCATCATGGAGATTGTGATGTCAGTGAGTGTGCAAAGCTCACTGGACACCCAATCTCCAACATTGGATTTAGCCACTTACCTTAATGGCAGCGCAGAACCAGTAAGTGCTCCTTCTCCTTGTCCTTCTTCTTATGATTGTTGAGGCAGCTGCATACCCAACAATGCTGAGAATGAGGTGCTGCAGCATCAATGAATCTCCCCTTTAAGT
The DNA here is from genome assembly GCA_030390025.1 of Squalus acanthias. NCBI lineage: Eukaryota > Metazoa > Chordata > Chondrichthyes > Squaliformes > Squalidae > Squalus > Squalus acanthias. Next base: position 38,309 of record JASTWF010000999.1, on the reverse strand, counting down.
AATGAAAAAAGCCTATGGCAATCATTACTTGCGTTTAGACTGCCCCCGATATTGGTCCATCTTTTCGGTGTAATGCCAATCAGTTTGAGCTTTTAGACTAGAATTATGACTGCAATCATCTTAATGAGGAGTGAGGACGAATATTGCGTGCAGCCTAGACAATTTTCAAATGGCGCTACTTAACCATTTTGGGGGAAAAATTGAGTCGCGCTCCCTTTGGGGCGTTAACTTCGCCGGGGCACTACTTTTAGCATTGCACCTCAGTACTGCAGGCCTTCCTCCCCTTCTTAAAGGGAAGGGGCCTTGTGCAGTGCGACCCGGGGCCCAGCTGGGCCACCAGGGTTCAGAGTGCCAGCAAAAGAGCCCGGCACGCAAGAGAAGTGCCAGGCTCATGGAGCGCAGCCGGCACTCTGCAGGGGGGCTTCAGAGGAGGCCGGGGATGCCAGCAACAAAAATGGCCACCTGGCACCTCCCCTTTAATTTGCATCACCCCGGCCGCAGGTAGGCTCCCCTGACCTCGTCGGACATAGCATCTGGCGGTAAGTCAGGGGGCGCTACTGAAGATCGCGGCCGGGGTGCGAGCAGGGCGCTGCTCATGGCGATGATGTCATCGCCAGTGGCACAGCGCCGCGGGGTGCTAACGGTTATCGATGCCGCTAACCTCCCGCTGAATTTCGCTGGAGGTGTTGGCGGCACCATGCCCGGGCACTAGTTGCTTTGCGCCCCATTAGCGCCCTCTTAGGGCACTAACGGGAGGCGCAAAGCAACCACATTTTTAGGCCTAATAGTCTAAACACTGCCCATTACTTGGCTATAACGAATTTCTAGCCCAATGTCTTTTGAAGCTGCCAAGGGTATCTGTTTTCAGTTGCAGCTTGAACATGTGCCCAGCTGGGGTATGGAAATGTATGGTATGCAATGAAAGAACTGCAAAGAACATAGGAACATATGAACAGGAGGAGGCCATTCAGCCCCTCTAGCCTGTTCTGCCATTCAATGAGATTATGGCTGATTTGTATCCTAACTCCATCCACCTGCCTTGGCTCCATATCCCTTAACATCCTTGGCTAGCAAAAAGCTATCGATCTCAGATTTAAAATTAATTGAGCTACTGCTTTCTGTGGGAGAGAGTTCCACACTTCTACCACCCTTTGCATGAAAAAGTGTTTCCTAACTTCTCTCTTAAATACAAAAGCAAAATACTGCGGATGCTGGAAATATGAAATAAAAAGAGAAAATGCTGGAAATACTCAGCAGGTCAGGCAGCATCTGTGGAGAGAGGAACAGAGTTAACGTTTCAGGTCAATGACCCTTCGTCAGAACTGGAAATGGCCTTGCTCTGATTTTAAGGTTATGTCCCCTTGTCCTTAACTCAACCACCCTGCTATGTAAACGTTTGGCATGCACCAGCAATAACAGTTAGGAAGCAGGAGTTTGTGGTATGCACAAGTAGGCTATCTATCTGGTAAATATTAATGGTATTCTTACATTGACAGGTTCCTTTAAAATGTGCCATCTTTTTTCATATATGCTCCAAGGTTGTGTAAATCCTGCTCACATGGCTCTGGCTGCCACCTTCTTCCAGGAATTCTGAACTGCCATCTTCATGTGCACGGGACTGCCAAGCTGAAATGTCATGCAGCTTCTTGACCTCAAACAGGTAGTTTGGGTGCTGCGCTTCATTATCACTTGGCCACAGACGGTTTCCTGCCTCCACATTTATTGTTGCCTTCTGTGGGTTTTGCCAGACACTTCATTTGTCCCATGCAGCCAGTGGAGAGGCTAAAAATACATTTCAAATAATTATAGTCTATGGAATGGGTGAAGCAGTATTTCTTTCCTTTATGCAGCCACTTCCTGTTGAATGTCTCATCCCTGTAAACTTTGGCTGAAGCCCTTCAAGGATCGCTCACACACACAATTTCCGGCCCGTCCCCCTTTGGCAAGCTGCCAGCATTTGGCCCAATATGGGCTGGGAGCTTGCAACGATTAAGTAATAATGCACGATCTTAGTAAATCCTATGAAGTTGGTCCAGCATCATATCGATAAACACTAAGCTCACTTCTCAGTAGTCTTGTCATTTTAGCACACATATTGAAAAATTCACTCCACTGTCCCATCTATAAACTTATTATTGCAACGCAAACTGATAATACTAGCTCCCTGGATTATAGTCTCAATTCCTTGCAGAGTATCCTAAAACATTATTTGACTTATAAATTGCTGAAGTACACAGTGTAGGCAAAGTTACGATCTGCCCTCAATCACCCCCTAATATTCCCTGACACCATGTACAAAATGTTACATTAGTTCACAATGAAAGTCATTTGCCAATGCTACATCCATGAGTTTTCCAAATGTATACAGTCGTACACAGAATTATCCTTGCCGGGGGTAGATGGGACTCTGTCATACTCTAAATATAATTCATTTTTATTATGTATTGTAGGAAGAGACAAAAATAATACTCACTAGGAACAACTTCCCAGTCAATCATTGTCCAGTGGCTTCGCTTTTAATTGAAATGTTTTTCTGGGTTAGGCGTTCCCATCTGTCAGCTGATGTTCAAAATTGGAAATTCACTGTTTTAGTTGGATATTATCTTTTGTGTAAATATAATTATTAGTATTGATATAAAAAGCAAAGAACCCAGTGCACACGCCCCTGTACATTAGCTAAATTCAAGATAAATTAACAATTTTAGTGTGCCAATGTTTTCCATACTGTTTGTTTTTTGTGCTGTTAAATGCAGTAAGCGAAACAAAAATAGTTTGAAATTTGTCCACATTTACTTCAAAAAATATTGGTATGGCATCACTCCAGAGAATTTCATTACTTCTGATACAACTATTAGAAAACCAGGTGCATATGTTGTAGGTTTCACTCCTGTGAAGCATCTTGGGACATTTTACTATGTTAAAGGCGCTATATAAATACACATTGTTGTTGTTGTTGTTGTTGTTGATTTGCCCTGTGATCTTTGAGGAGGGGCACTTCATAAACCATTGCAAATGCTATATTTTTTTTCACTGTCCACCCCCTCTGAATGTCTTAAATAGAACTTATTCACCAGAATGACTAATAAACTGGGTTTTATGGGAACTGATTCTCTCGAGAATAAAATAATCAGTATATGATGTAAAAATATGAATCTTCAAAATTATAACTATGATGGAAATATTCATACACAAATCTGTCTATACATTTCCAGCATAAGTTACATATCCCTTAAAGTGTAAACCTGCATTAAAATACACAGAATATAATGGAAAAGCAATTGTGAAAAACCTTTTTCTTTCGGATTAATTCCTTATATAATTGTACAGCAGCGAGCGTTTTACCAGACAGCACTTTAAAGACGATATGTTGCTATGGAAATAAATAGTATTCAGGGCTATGCCACACATTATAACAAATATGAAAGGTAATTCACATTGTGTAGAATTGTCTGCTTTTCTGGAATGATAACACATACCCGCCATACCTGATAAGCAAAATTCAATTAATCTTTATCTGTTTAATGCATAAAGTAGCAAATTAACCCTTGATAAACTGGGGCAGCAAGCTAGTTCTTATTTCAAACATTTCGACAGTTGCATTGAGTCAAGAGTTTCAGATAATAATGCTTACTATGGGTAAGGTAAATTCTCCATTTATACTTTTTAGCATTTACAATGTATGGAACAGCATATTTGGAAGTGTTACGATGTTTGTTATCATAAGGAAAATTGTAGAGGAATGATTAGCCCCAACTATAACGTTTGTAGTGATTTCTTTCATTTGTGTACTGGAATACTTTAGGAACATCAGAAAATGCTGGAAACACTCAGCAGGCCAGGCAGCATCCATGGAGAGAGAAAGGGGGAAAAATTGAGTTCTGTCCCCTTTGGGGCGCTACTTTTAGCGCCCCGAAAAAATTAGCGCCCCCGCAGCCAAAATTCCAGTCAATCATTGAAATGTTTTTCTGGGTTAGGCGTTCCCATCTGTCAGCTGATGTTCAAAATTGGAAATTCACTGTTTTAGTTGGATATTATCTTTTGGGTAAATATACTTATTAGTATTTGATATAAAAAGCAAAGAACCCAGTGCACACGCGCAAGTACATTAGCTCGATTCAAGATAAATTAACAATTTTAGTGTGCCAACATTTTCCATACTGTTTGTTTTTTGTACTGTTAAAGGGGAGGGGCCTTGCGCAGCACGACCCTGGGGCCCAGCTGGGCCCCCGGGGATCGGGAGTGCCGGCAAAAGAGCCCGGCACTCAAGAGAATTGCCGGGCTCATGGGACGGCAGAGGGGGCAGGAGCTGGCAGGCGGCCAGCAACAAAAATGTCCGCCCGGCACCTCGCCTTTAATTAGTGCCGCCCTGGCCACAGGTAGGCCCCCCCCTGACCCCGTTGGACATAGCGTCCGGCGGTAAGTCAGGGGGCGCTACTGAAGATCGCAGCCGGGGCGCGAGCGGGGCGCTGCGCACAACGATGACATCATCGCCGGCGGCGCAGCGCTGCGGGGCGCTAACGGTTACCGCCACCGCTAACCTCCCACTGAATTTCGCAGGAGGCGTTGGTGGCGCCGCGCCCGGGCGCTAGTTGCTTTGCACCCCGTTAGCGCTAACGGGAGGCACAAAGCAACCGAATTTTTCCCCCAAACAGAGTTAACGTTTCAGGTCTGTGACCCTTCGTTAACTCTGTTTCTCTCTCCACGGATGCTGCCTGGCCTGCTGAGTGTTTCCAGCATTTTCTGTTGTTATTTCAGATTTCCAGCATCCGCAGTATTTTGCTATTGTGTTACTTTAGGAACATGATGTGACAGCATCAAAAACAATTTTGCATTATTTGTTGGTTAAAGAGCTGGTTGATAGCCAATGCTACTAAGTGTCTCTTCTTCTTTTCAACCATTATATCTAAGCAGACATAATGCTTAGATATAATGATTATATTATATCCATATAACAGATCCCTTTATAAAATCTTTCACCATCAGTTCAAGTGCATTCCCATAATTTTTTGATCCATTATTTCACCATTTGAATTCAAAGCTTCCCTTGCAGTGTTCATTTCTTAAAGAAAAAGCTATTTTCTCCTTTTTAAAAAAGAAGTGATTTTCCTCTCCTATCCCCACATCATGATCCATTACCCAGCTACTAGGTCTTTGCCAATGTCACACTGTAGCCACTTGCATGACTGGGGAGAGTGCTATAGCGACACCTGGCTCAATCTGTCTGCCAGAAGACGTGATGACCCACAGCCGCTGCACCCAAGGTACCCCCAGGCCTTTCCGGGCCAAAGAAAAAAAATGAGCCACGGTCATTTTTGCTTCCAGCAGAGCCATTGACCCTGCAGACTGAAGTAATCAATCCCCTCTATTATATCAAAACAGACAGCCACAAATTACAGTGTAAAAGCTCCCTTTATAAAATCCTTCACCAATCATCTGGGATTGATTACCATCACCTATTAAAGGTTTGAGGCCTTTGTCAGCTGGAGCGAGTTCAACTTGGGTGCAATGGGTGTAATTCTCGAGGAAGGCCCAGAACTCAGATGTAACCTCGATGTTCCCCCCTCGCCACCTTTACCTGGGCACTGGGCAGGTGCAATGCACAGGAAGTGCACTGGGTCTGGCCAGTCCTCAGCACACCAGAATTTTATGGGTCAGGTCATTAGCATCGCCTAGTCAAATCGCCAGCACAGGCTTACTCCTGGGAAAGGCCTTGTGTTGAGAAATGGGGGTTGGGAAGCAGAAGAATAGTTTCAGTCTGGCTGCCAGCCTTCTGAATGCTGTTAGAAAGCAGCAGCCAGAAGCCCCTAGGCCCTAAACTTGTAGGGGAGCAGATAGTACTCCCTTTTTTTGTTTTGCTGATGGCCCCTTCAGACCCACCGATCTGAAGGAGTCCTAGTGCATGGTCCATTGGCTGATTCTTTGGGTGCACCTCTGCCTGGGTGCCATCGGTCGCATAGAGAGAAAAGTGGGGCAGGAGGGCTAGCAATGCTCCCTCCCACCTCATTACCATGCAAACACTTCCAGGCACAGGCACAGGTATGCCCCTTATGGAATCCCTGGAAATTTTGGGGCAACATAAAGGGGGCAGAAACCTGACATAACCAGTCCCTGCTACCTTTTTCTCTCTGTAGCACCGGGGAGTGTGCTTTCCCGAAGGGCAGTAGAGAGTAATATCAGGGCTAGCCTCTTTAATAAGTTCACATAGAGTCATACGGCACAGGAGGCCGCCATTTGGCCCATCGAGTCTGTGCCGGCTCTCTGTAGAGCAATCCAGTCAGTCCCATTCCCCCGCTCTAGCCCTGTAGCCCTGCAAGTTTATTTCCCTCAAGTGCCTATCCAGTCTCCCCTTGAAAACATTGAGGGCTGGATTTTGCCAGCCCCGAGGAGGCGGGTATGGAGGCGGGACTGCCGGTAAAGTTGCAGAAAGTGGGGGCGGCTGGCAAAGCCGCCCCCAACCCGCCTCCGTGCCCTTTTGCCAGGAGGCGGGAAGCCGTCCTGCCCCGGGTCCCGTCTCCTCGAGGTGGGAAAGTGATTAAATCCTTTTAACTGCCTGTTAACAGGCAGAAAAAAGGATTAGTCCCATTTTACCTTTTCATGTGCAGGCTTCCCAACCTCGGAGAACCCCGCCAGGGTGGAGGAGTCGAGTAGGAGTCTGCGGGGGTTGGAGGGGTCTGAAAGTGCAATGTAGAGGTGAGTGATGGGTGCAAGTGTGGAGTGGTAAGTATGTGAGGTGAGTGTAAGTGTTATAAAATGTTCACTTACCTTTGTTTCTGCCTACAGCCTTCAGCCACTCTGGATCCGGAGTCCCGACATCTTCATTGCAGATTTCACAGACTGGCTGTTGGATCCTCTGAATCAACAGTCATCTGATTTCTACAAAGTAGAAAGATTTGATGAGTCCTGAACACAAGGTCTCATGAAACTACACAGAATGTCAGTGTTTGACAGCTTCACAGAGCTGTCAAATGCTGACATTTCTTCTTTCAAGAAATCTTGACAGATGGTACGTCAGACGTTGACCTGATCTGTCAGTGACTTCCCCCTAATTGGCCTGTTGAGCCCACAGGGCGGGCTTAACAAGGTCAATCAGGGGAAAATCCCGCTGGTTGGCTAGAAGATGATGGAGGCGGGACTGAGACCCGGCAACTAGCAGTCCCGCCTCCAACATGTCTCCATTCAGAAAATCCAGCCCTGAGTGTCTCCGCTTCCACCACTTCCGTCGGCAGCGAATTCCAGGTCCTCACCACTCACTGAGCAAAAAAGTTTTTCCTCACGTCCCCCCTGTATCTCTTGCCCAAAACCTTAAATCTGTGTCCCCTAGTCCTTGTACCATCAACTAGTGAGAACAGCCTTTCCCCGTTTAGCCTATCCAAACCCATCATAATCTTGTACACCTCTATCAAATCGCTCCTCAACCTCCTTTGCTCTAATGAAAACAAATCCAACTTCACCAACCTGTCCTTGTAGCTAAGATCCCCCATCCCCGCTGGTGCAAACACGATGTAAATTTGCAATGTTTATACAGATGTGGAGAGAGGCAGCTAGAATACTAGATCTGCAGCATTCACTGTAGAAGCTGATAAAATTCGAACCAATTTTGTGCAGAAATGTTTCCAAAGAGCTGAAAAGGGTTAAAGGAATGATGTGTCTCTTGGATAAGGGAAAAAGTTGTGTGTGCTTAAACAGGTGGATTTAGCCCAGAATTTAATATTTGTAATGCCACCATGATGTGGGGAAAAAAGCCATTTCTTTCATGCAGATATGAAAGAGTGTTTTTATGAAGTATCTGTTACAATCTGTAGTCCAGTCACATCCTGAGCACTTTACTGACAAACCAAGCAGCATCCAATATGACTCAAAAAGCTGCAAGGGATAATTGAATAAATTGAAAAACATCATGAATCTCTGGATTGTATTCAGCTAGTTTAAAAATCTTTCTTGTTTCTGCAAAATTCTTACTGATTGCCATCAGGCCATGAGCCCCAACACATTAATAACATTAATAATATAATTTAACATTATAGATCCTACTAGTGTTAAGTCTTTCTAGCTCTGCTAGCTTTTTAGTTTTGCCTTCAGGCATTCAGACATTTGGGTTACTCCTCCCAACCTCTTTCCTCTGATCTATGTGAACTATTGGTGTTGTTCAGCAATTGACAGTTCTAGATAATGGACTCAGCTTCTAAGGTGGAAGTCACACTTGGAACAGGATTAAACCGCACTGGTGGGGGAAAGTCAATACAATGGAACTGGATTTCTTTTATAATAGAAATAGAACAGATTATCATTCAGAAAAGAATGACCAATGCATGTCAAGGAATCATACATCAATACAAAGGAATGGTGAACACTGCTTTCGACGCTACAAGCCCACTTTGTACTGTGCTGTAGTAATACGCATACATGTACAAAATGTATGTTGAACACAACTGCATTATTACAACCAGCACCAAGCAAGACATCTTCCATTCATGTTCACACACCCCGCACCCCCCCCCACCACCACCACCCCCCCACAAGTGAAAATTGCTAAACGAGGCTGAATTTCTGGAAACAGTTACAGTTCCTCCCAGAACCATCGGCAGATGCTGAAGAGTTCATCTTAGATAACTAACTGGTTTTCAAAGATAGGTTTGGATTAAGGAAAAGAGACAGTGGAGACATACGTGAGATGAATGAACAACTTTTACCATGGCAAGAAGAAAAATATTAAACGTAGATAAAATATTACTCAGTAGAGAGAAATAAATGTAAGTTATCTTCACAATAAGTTTGAGTTAGTCTGCTGAACTGCATCAGTGATATATACAAACTAATATATCTGTGCAGTGTCTGTCTTAACTTAATATTTCTGTACGAAAATGTGCGAAAGATAAACAGTGCTGTTTAGACAGCAATATCCACATATTGCTGCATGAGATACATTTGAAGAAAACAAAGGATTTTTTTTTTTTTTTTTTAGCCATAGAATCATAGAATGGTTACAGCATAGAAGGCGGCCATTCGGCCCGTCGAGCCCGTGCCGGCTCTCTGCAAGAGCACCTCAACTAGTCCCATTCCCCTGCCCTTTCCCTGTAGCCCTGCAAATTCTTTTCTTTCAAGTACTCATCCAACTCCCTTTTGAAAGCCGTGATCGAGTCTGCCTCCACCACTCTTTCAGGCAGTGCATTCCAGACATTGAGATGCAGATAGACAGGTTATTTAACTTGGTTGTGAACAAGGAACTGAAGAGCATGAGTGGAAAATTAATAAATCTTAAGTGAGACTAGAGATCTAAACAAGCTTTTTATCTTCACATAAAGTAGTGGGTATGCGGAACAGACAACCAACAGAAGCAATTAATGTTTTATTCAATTGGTTACAAAATGCACAAGTATTTGAAAGGAACAAGGTTGAATGTTAGGGAAGAAATGAGTAAATACTACAAGGCACACAGTAGGCCCTTGGCTGCTGGGACTATGGGAATACCATTGAAAGCATAAGTTTAGAGACTTCCATTTGTGGCCTAGAAGAAATTTTACACAGTCCTCAAGACTCACCAGCAAAATAACTGGTAAATGCAGAAGAATGGTTTTGTCCTGTACATAATTGTTCAGTGTGCACAAGACACATTGGCCAGCACAGTTTCATGGCCACTCTCATTACATTGACATAATATAACCATATTCATTTTTAGAACCATATCACTGACCATGGCAATTGAATTTTTGCCCTTTGAGATCATTTGTGATGGAGTTTGTATCCCTATTTTAAACATTCACCTGGATAAAGGGTATGTGTATATCTAGTATTTAGATATGACTTTGTGAAATGATACCAAGCGACTTGCTCACCTTAGCCTTTCATTAAGGCTTGCCTCCCTCCAATGATGTCGTAAAGATTTTAAGAAAAATCAATTAACATGGCTTTTCTAACCATTTTCATTATGATAAACATACTTATGTGCTCCACAATTCTGTTAAATACAAGGAATAGAAAGCTTTAAGAGATGAAGAATGATGCTGCCCCTCCCCCCCCCCCCCCCCCCCCCCCCCCCAAACTTACACAAATCTTTCACTATTCTAAGGCATGCATGCAAAGTATTTAATCCTGGATAACATTTCCTCCTCTTTCACTAACGTACTCTGTGGGGTAGGTAAAACAAAACTGCTGTTATGTTTTGAGATTTATGAGTATTCGGCTGAGGAGGGACTTTGGGTTAATTTATATTAGCCCAGAAATTCGCCTCTCCGGCTTGCCGCGGGGGTAAGGATCGCGCGCGCTCTTACCTACCGCGCCTGCTGTTGTGTTTTGGGCCCACGGGAACTTCAGCTCCTGTTCCTGCTCCAAGAGCCGGCGCGCAGTGCTTGCGTGTTCCAGGGGCGTAGTTAGTGCGATGCGTCCCCTGGGATCACGTGGGCCATGGAGAGCCAATGGCAGCAGACCATCTTTCATTCATAGATTTGACAGGAGACCTGTCAAATCTGTGAATTGAAATCGGCCCCAAAAGAACAGCTAAACTTAAAATAATTTTTTTTTAAAAACCATCACATTTATAAAATAACTATAGTTAAATAAATTAACCACTTTAAACAAAAATTTAAATTTTTGAAAAGATTAAAATACTTTTTAAAAGTGATAAAAATAAACTTACCTTTCTTTAAAGTATCTAAAAAAGATAAACCTGTTGAAAAAAATTTAAAGTTATACTTAATTAACCACTTACCTTGTTGAAAACGGGTCTTGCGCCTCCTTTTTAATAGCGTAGTTTCTTCAATACTTACCCTCGCGTAGAAACCTGAAAAAAAATCTAAGTGTGCTGCGTGCGCGCAGCCTCTAGCGCGCACGCGGTTCACCTAGGAACCGCCCCCTTCACCATACCGGAAGTTCCGGTTTCCCACGCATGCGCAGTGCATGCAGGAAACCGGCACTTCGGGACACATTACGGGTGAGTACGGATTGCGTACTCACCCGGGAAGGGCCGAATTTTTGGCCCATTAAGATGCAGCTATAAGGTTAAATTCAATTCACAAGGTATTAAATACACACAGCCCACAGGCTAGCTAGGAAAGCACATTTGACACAGCAGCTAGGACCAGACAAAGTGACTGTCAATTTGGTGTGTCTCACATACCAGATCAGCTTGAGACAATAAGATTTTTTAATACTTTCTAGTGGCATTTATGCACAATATGTTGGAATGACCTCGTTCATTTGAGGCCAGGAGGGAGGTAGCTGGCAGGGTAACCACACTGCCTAAGAAGAAGAGACCCACACTTTGCAGTAGCAGGTTTGATTAGCAGGCCAATCCCTGACATGGAGAGCTGGGGGAAGGTCAGGGGCTTTCAGCCGAGTTGAAACACAAGACAGTTTGCTAAAATTTGAATTGGAAACAGTCACAGAAGGAGAAAACTCTTCTTCCTAAGGTTAGAACAGTCAGTTCAATGAATAATTACTTGTAATGTAAGAGTATTGCCTGGTCTATAATCAGAGGCTTTCATAATGTCATAGTTCTGATGAGACAAAGGAGCAATGGAGATCAGATTAATTTTCATTCAAATCTGTATTTTGTTTGTTCATATATTACATGTAAAATAAAACCAGCAGATTGGTTTATAGATGGTCTGGCCTCACTGGAGTGTTAATCAGTCCGCCTTCTGGAAGATAAGAGAAACAAATGTTGGGGAACATGCAAGATTAGAATATTCAGTTCACACAATTAGAGGTTTCATTGTTACAAACCCTGGGTCACACTATCATTGAATTAGATATTCAACAGTGTCACATTTAAAGATTCTTGACCATTTTGCACAGAAAGGATTTGAAAAATAAACTTATTGTTAAATGTTTTTAAAACAAAGTTTAAAAAAAGGCACTGAGATGATAGGTAGTTAAAATACGAATGATGTTTTCCTAAGGGCTGTAATTAATAAGCAATTTATTAGGCCATTTCAATAATCAATAAATACCTCATACCCATTATGTTGGGGTGTCTATGGCCCTGCTATTGACAGGGGCGGGTTGCGTAGGCAGAGGGGCAAAGTTTCAGATGGGAAACCTGGAAGTCCGGATTTCCCCACATGTTGCAGAGTTTTAACTCCACAGCGTGCGACTTTTTTCTTTGACAGGTTCCCCACCCTTCAGTCAGCCTGATTGACAAGCTTGGCTTCCAGTTGGGCAGGCAGCACTCCGGAGCAGGCCGAAGTCCCAGGTAGGGAGCCTACAGCTGCTACTGAGAGCATAGGGGGTCCGATCCCCAACCCAGTTAAATCTGGGGCTGCCAGCCTCATTAAAATATTTAAATTGCCAACCCGCCTCCTGGGAGCGGGTTGGCTGCCCGCCCCGTGTCCCACCTCCATTAAACCCGGAAGTGGGCTGGTTGGAGGTGGGTTGGGGTCGGGTTTGAGATTTAAAAATTGTTAACTTCTCACCCAACCCTAACCAATCCGTTTTGCGGATTAAAATTCACCCCTATGTTCCTTTCTGGCTGAAGCAAAGAAAAACAAAGAGACAGGCAGTCAGCCATGTCTGCAACAGAAAGCTGTGAAAGCAAGCTTTCGCCAGGCTCATAAGGAGAATGCAGGAGTTTAGTTAGGAGTTTATTTTGTTTAATTCAATTAACATGAACCACTAATTTGATCAAAACGGTTTCTCTGTATGTACACTTGCGGTGAAATAAAACAGCATAACAATTTGTATCTAGCCTGTCTTACCAAGTCTTTGTCTGCATTCAAAGAGATTGATCAAGCACACATGCAAAAGATATTAATGTCCAGTTCAGATCAAAAGGTGGTACTATTATTATGCCCCTGGGTCACGTTGACACTGAATCTGAGAGAATATTCAGTGCAGACCTGAAATTTGTAACATTTGCCCACACAATTTTTCTCCTGCATGTTCAGAGTGGAAATCTGTTCTACAATATTGCAGAAACACTCATTTCCCCCTTTCTTCCCCCTCTTCGCATCATCGGAGAATACATTTACAACGTCAACTTCACACTGATGTTAATTAGTGGGGTAATCTGAGAAATTATATTCAATGTTATTTCATTGTAGAATTTCATACTAATAGGAGCAGCCACAGGGAACTTCAAGTCTAATCCTATCACAGTCGCACAGTGCAAGTCTCCATGTACACGCCCTTTCTGTGTAGTATTCAGTTCACAGCATAAAGTTTTTGCTGTTTTTATTAAAAAAAATATGGAAAGGATCCTTTCATGCAAATATATTCCTGCTTGTGCTGTGAAGAACAGAGCCCCAGGAGACAATGGCAGTGCTCCATCACAACAACACGCCAATTGCACATGCTCAAAAGCATAAAAGCTGGTTTTCATCTAAGGTTCTGAGACATTGAAATGAAAGCAAAATACTGTAACTTAGTTATTTCAGAAAACATCACTGAATGGGAATTTGAAAAGAAATTCATAGATTTCTCCAACAAGCAAATGAAGCGTGGAGACTTATTAAATGTTCAGTCTGTGAAGAGTTGCATATTCACTAGGTCAACATCAAATACGAGGTCCAAAACAGCATTTAGCCCCAGCTTGAAAGAATGATTTCAGTTACAATTGAAACGCATACTAAACACTGAAGCCCCATAATACTGTAAATTAGAGAAAGATTGAAACATTGAACCTTCAAGGAGTTTACAATATGTGTTTCACAAAGCACATGATGCGCCATAGATGACATTTCTCAACTACATTCAAAGAATAAATGATCCAAAATGATCACATTAAGCAAGATCTAAAAGTAACTGACTAGCATTTTAAACAATAGAACTGCTCTGATGCAAAGGGACAAAGTATTTCTAGGAATCAGATAGCAATAGGTTTATCAGATAGCAACAGGTTTATCAGATAGTGTAATATATGTGCGTGGAACAAATGAAGGACAGAGACAGGATGAGTTGCTAGTCCATCTACTTGTTTTATTAGGTCAGAGCGAACTGAGCATGCTCATACCAAACCATGTGACAAACCATGTTATAACACATTACAGACAGCAATAGGTTTAAGTACCGAGGTAAAAGAGGACATGGGTGACAAAAGAATGGACTGATGATGATTGTGCTCATCAAGATATCATTACAGGGGAACAAAACATTTTCCCACTTGTGACATAGTTTGAGCACCAACACTCCAGGACAAGATCAGAGTAAAGCAATGTTCCAACTGTGGGAGAAGATTTTCACGATGTGCTAAATGGGTTTATGATTTTGCTAAACATAGTGTACAGAGGCAACCTTTCCCAAGCAAGAGCACTCCATACAACACCAACAGAAAAGTACCTCATACGATACAGACAGAAAAGCATTCCACATTGAACGAGCAGAATATACCCCATACTGTACCAAATGAGTACTCCATACTATACCAGCCGAACAGCACTCTCTATGAAACCTACAGATGTGTCTACACATTGCAGAAGACAAATCCATACTACACCAGCAAAGAGCACACCATACTACACCAGCAGAGAGCACTCCATACAACACCAGCAGAGAGTACTCCATACTACACCAGCAGAGAGCACTCCATACTACACCGGCAGAGAGCACTCTATACTACACAAGCAGAGAGTACTCCATACTACACCAGCAGAGAGCACTCCACACTACACCAGCAGAGAGCACTCCATACTACACCGGAAGAGAGTACTCCATACTACACTGGCAGAGAGCACTCCAAATGACACCAGCAGAGAATAATCCATACTACACCGGCAGAGAGCACTCCATTCTACACCAGCAGAGAGCACTCCATATTACACCGGCAGAGAGTACTCCATACTACACCGGCAGAGAGTACGCCATACTACACCGGCAGAGAGTACTCCATACTACACCAGCAGAGAGTATTCCATACTACACCGGCAGAGAGTGCTCCATACTACACCAGCAGAGAGTACTCCATACTACACCAGCAGAGAGTACTCCATACTACACCAGCAGAGAGTACTCCATACTACACCAGCAGAGAGTACTCTATACTACACCGGCAGAGAGCACTCCATACTACACCAGCAGAGAGCACTCCATACTACACCAGCAGAGAGTACTCCATACTACACCAGCAGAGAGTACTCCATACTACACCAGTAGAGAGTACTGCAGACTACACCAGTAGAGAGTACTCCATATTACACCGGCAGAGAGTACTCCATACTATACCAGCAGAGAGTACTCCATACTACTCCAGCAGAGAGTACTCCTTACTACACCGGCAGAGAGAACTCCATACTACACCGGCAGAGAGTACTCCATACTACACCAGCAGAGAATACTCCATACTACACCGGCAGAGAGCACTCCATACTACACCAGCAGAGAGTACTCCATACTACACCGGCAGAGAGTACTCCATACTACACCAGTAAAGAGTACTCCATATTACACCGGCAGAGAGTACTCCATACTACACCAGCAGAGAGCACTACATACTACACCAGCAGAGAGTACTCCGTACTACACCAGCAGAGAGCACTCCATACTACACCAGCAAAGAGCACTCCATACTAAACCAGCAGAGAGCACTCCAAACTACACCAGCAGAGAGCACTCCAGACTAAAAAAGCAGAGAGTACTCCATACTACACCAGCAGAGAGTACTCCATACTACACCAGCAGAGAGCACTCCATCCTACACCGGCAGAGAATACTCCATACTACACCAGCAGAGAGCACTCCATACTACACCGGCAGAGAGCACTCTATACTACACAAGCAGAGAGTACTCCATACTACACCAGCAGAGAGCACTCCACAGTACATCAGCAGAGAGCACTCCATACTACACCGGCAGAGAGTACTCCATACTACACTGGCAGAGAGCACTCCAAACGACACCAGCAGAGAGTACTCCATATTACACCGGCAGAGAGTACTCCATACTACACCGGCAGAGAGAACTCCATACGACACCGGCAGAGAGTACTCCATACTACACCAGCAGAGAATACTCCATACTACACCGGCAGAGAGCACTCCATACAACACAAGCAGAGAGTACTCCACAATACACCCGCAGAGAGTACTCCATACTACACCAGTAAAGAGTACTCCATATTACACCGGCAGAGAGTAATCCATACTACACCAGCAGAGAGCACTCCATACTACACCAGCAGAGAGCACACCATACAACACCGGCAGAGAGTACTCCATACTACAACGGCAGAGAGCACTACATACTACACCAGCAGAGAGCACTCCATCCTACACCGGCAGAAAGCCCTCCATCCTACACCGGCAGAGAGCACTCCATCCTACACCAGCAGAGAGCACTCCATACCACACCAGCAAAGAGCACTCCATAATACACCAGCAGAGAGCACTCCATACTACACCAGCAGAGAGCTCTCCATACTACACCAGCAGAGAGTACTCCATACTACACTGGCAGAGAACACTCCATCCTACACCGGCAGAGAGCACTCCATACCACACCGGCAGAGAGCCCTCCATAGTACAGCGGCAGAGAGCACTACATACTACACCAGCAGAGAGTACTCCATACTACACCAGCAGAGAGCACTCCATACTACACCAGCAGAGAGCACTCCATACTAAACCAGCAGAGAGCACTCCAAACTACACCAGCAGAGAGCACTCCAGACTAAAAAAGCAGAGAGTACTCCATACTACACCAGCAGAGAGTACTCCATACTACACCAGCAGAGAGCACTCCATACTACACCGGCAGAGAGCACTCTATACTACACAAGCAGAGAGTACTCCATACTACACCAGCAGAGAGCACTCCACAGTACACCAGCAGAGAGCACTCCATACTACACCGGCAGAGAGTACTCCATACTACACTGGCAGAGAGCACTCCAAACAACACCGGCAGAGAGTACTCCATATTACGCCGGCAGAGAGCACTCCATACTACACCGGTAAAGAGTACTCCATATTACACCAGCAGAGAGTAATCCATACTACACCAGCAGAGAGCACTCCATACTACACCAGCAGAGAGCACACCATACAACACCGGCAGAGAGTACTCCATACTACAACGGCAGAGAGCACTACATACTACACCAGCAGAGAGCACTCCATCCTACACCGGCAGAAAGCACTCCATCCTACACCGGCAGAGAGCACTCCATCCTACACCAGCAGAGAGCACTCCATACCACACCAGCAAAGAGCACTCCATACTACACCAGCAGAGAGCACTCCATACTACACCAGCAGAGAGCTCTCCATACTACACCAGCAGAGAGTACTCCATACTACACTGGCAGAGAACACTCCATCCTACACCGGCAGAGAGCACTCCATACCACACCGGCAGAGAGCCCTCCATAGTACAGCGGCAGAGAGCACTACATACTACACCAGCAGAGAGTAATCCGTACTACACCAGCAGAGAGTACTCCATACTACACCAGCAGAGAGCACTCCATACTAAACCAGCAGAGAGCACTCCAAACTACACCAGCAGAGAGTACTCCATACTACACTGGCAGAGAACACTCCATCCTACACCGCAGAGAGCACTCCATACCACACCGGCAGAGAGCCCTCCATAGTACAGCGGCAGAGAGCACTACATACTACACCAGCAGAGAGTAATCCGTACTACACCAGCAGAGAGCACTCCATACTACACCAGCAGAGAGTACTCCATACTACACCAGCAGAGAGCACTCCATACTACACCGGCAGAGAGCACTCTATACTACACAAGCAGAGAGTACTCCATACTACACCAGCAGAGAGCACGCCACAGTACACCAGCAGAGAGCACTCCATACTACACTGGCAGAGAGCACTCCAAACAACACCAGCAGAGAGCACTCCATATTACGCCGGCAGAGAGCACTCCATACTACACCGGCAGAGAGCACTCCAAACTACACCAGCAGAGAGCATTCCATACTACACCAGCAGAGAGCACTCCATACTACAACATCAGAGAGTAG
Organism: Squalus acanthias; assembly: GCA_030390025.1. Classification (NCBI taxonomy): domain Eukaryota; kingdom Metazoa; phylum Chordata; class Chondrichthyes; order Squaliformes; family Squalidae; genus Squalus; species Squalus acanthias. The sequence goes on along the minus strand of JASTWF010000999.1, from coordinate 20,394 downwards.
CCATACTACACCGGCAGAGAGCACTCCATACTACTCCGGCAGAGAGTGCTCCATACTTCACCAGCAGAGAGCACTCCACACTACGCCGGCAGAGAGTGCTCCATACTTCACCAGCAGAAACCACTCCATACTACTCCGGCAGAGAGCACTCCATACTACACCAGCAGAGAGCACTCCATACTACACCGGCAGAGAGCACTCCATACTACACCAGCAGAGAGCACTCCATAATACACCGGCAGTGAGTACTCCACACCACACTGGCAGAGAGTACTCCATACTACACCGGCAGAGAGCACACAATACTACACCAGCAGAGAGCACTCCATACTACACCGGCAGAGAGCACTCCATACTTCTCCGACAGAGTGCACTCCATGCTACACCAGCAGAGAGTGCTCCATACTACACCAGCAGAGAGTACTCCATACTACACCAGCAGAGAGTACTGCATAGTAGACCAGTATAGAGTACTCCATACTACACCGGCAGAGATTACTCCATACTACACCAGCCGAGAGTACTCCATACTACACCAGCAGAGAGTAATCCGTACTACACCGGCAGAGAGCACTCCACACTACACCGGCAGAGAGCACTCCATACTACACGGGCAGAGAGCACTCCATACAACACCAGCAGAGAGCATTCCATACTACACCAGCAGAGAGTAGCCATACTACACCAGCAGAGAGCACTCCATACAACTCCGGCAGAGAGTGCTCCATACTTCACCAGCAGAGAGCACTCCATACTAATCCGGCAGAGAGTGCTCCATACTTCACCAGCAGAGAGCACTCCATACTACCCCAGCAGAGAGCACTCCATACTACACTGACAGAGAGTACTCCATACTACACCGGCAGAGAGCACTCCATACTACACCAGCAGAGAGCACTCCATAATACACCGGCAGAGAGTACTCCACACCACACTGGCAGAGAGTACTCCATACTACACCGGCAGTGAGCACACAATACTACACCAGCAGAGAGCACTCCATACCACACCGGCAGAGAGCACTCCATACTTCTCCGACAGAGTGCACTCCATGCTACACCAGCGAAGAGTGCTCCATACTACACCAGCCGAGAGTACTCCATACTACACCAGCAGAGAGTACTCCAGACTACAAAGGCAGAGAGTACTCCATACCACACTGGAAGGGAGTACTCCAACCTACACCGGCAGAGAGTACTCCATACTACACCAGCAGAGAGCACTCCATACTACACCAGCAGAAAGTAGCCATACTACACCGGCAGAGAGTACTCCATTCTAGTCCGGCAGAGAGTGCTCCATACTTCACCAGCAGAGAGCAGTCCATCCTACTCTGGCAGAGAGTACTCCATACTACACCAGCAGAGAGTAATCCATACCACACTGGCAGAGAGTACTCCATACTACTCCGGCAGAGAGCACTCCATACTACACTGGCAGAGAGTACTCCATACTACACCAGCAGAGAGCACTCCATACTACACCAGCAGAGAGGACGCCATACTACACCGGCAGAGAGTACTCCATACTACACCGGCAGAGAGCACTCCATACTACACCAGCAGAGAGCACTCCATAATACACCGGCAGAGAGTACTCCATACTACACCGGCAGAGAGCACACAATACTACACCAGCAGAGAGCACTCCATACTACACCGGCAGAGAGCACTCCATACTACACCGGCATATAGCACTCCATACTACACCAGCAGAGTGTACTCCAGACTACACCAGCAGAGAGTACTCCATACTACACCAGTAGAGAGTACTCCATACTACACCGGCAGAGAGCACTCCATACTACACCGGCAGAGAGCACTCTATACTACACCAGCAGAGAGCACTCCATACTACACCAGCAGAGAGTACTCCATACTACACCAGCAGAGAGTACTCCGTACTACACCGGCAGAGAGTACTCCATACTACACCGGCAGAGAGTACTCCATACTGCACCGGCAGAGAGCACTCCATACTACACCAGCAGAGAGTACTCCATACTACACCAGCAGAGAGTACTCCACACTACACCAGTAGAGAGTACTCCATACTAAACCAGCAGAGAGAACTCCATACTACACCGGCAGAGAGTACTCCATACTAAACCGGCAGAGAATACTCCATACTACACCAGCAGAAAGCACTCGATACTACACCAGCAGAGAGCACTCCATACTACACCAGCAGAGAGCACTCCATACTACACCAGTAGAGAGCTCTCCATACTACACCAGCAGAGAGTACTCCATACTACGCCGGCAGAGAACACTCCATACTTCACCGGCAGAGAACACTCCATACTACACCGGCAGAGAGCACTCCATACTGCACCGGCAGAGAGCACTCCATACTACACCAGCAGAGAGCACTCCATACTACACCAGCAGAGAGTAGCCATACTACACCGGCAGAGAGCACTCCATACTACTCCGGCAGAGAGCGCTCCATACTTCACCAGCAGAGAGCACTCCATACTACTCCGGCAGAGAGTGCTCCATACTTCACCAGCAGAGAGCACTCCATACTACTCCGGCAGAGAGCACTCCATACTACACCTGCAGAGAGCACTCCATACTTCTCCGACAGAGTGCACTCCATGCTACACCAGCAGAGAGTGCTCCATACTACACCAGCAGAGAGTGCTCCATACTTCACCAGCAGAGAGTACTCCATACTACAACGGCAGCAGAGTACTCCATACCACAATGGAAGAGAGTACTCCATCCTACACTGGCAGAGAGTACTCCATACTACACCAGCAGAGAGCACTCCATACTACACCAGCAGAGAGTAGCCATACTACACCGGCAGAGAGTACTCCATTCTAGTCCGGCAGAGAGTGCTCCATACTTCACCAGCAGAGAGCAGTCCATACCACTCCGGCAGAGAGTACTCCATACTACACCAGCAGATAGCACTCCATACTACACCAGCAGAGAGTACTCCATACTACACCGGCAGAGAGTACTCCATACTACACCGGCAGAGAGCACTCCATACTACACCAGCAGAGAGCACTCCATAATGCACCGGCAGAGAGTACTCCATACAACACCGGCAGAGAGCACACAATACTACACCAGCAGAGAGCACTCCATACTACACCGGCAGAGAGCACTCCATACTACACCGGCAGAGAGCACTCCATACTACACCAGCAGAGAGCACTCCATACTTCTCCGACAGAGAGCACTCCATACTACACCAGCAGAGTGTACTCCAGACTACACCAGCAGAGAGTACTCCATACTACACCGGCAGAGAGTACTCCATACCACACTGGAAGAGAGTACTCCATACTACACCAGTAGAGAGTACTCCATACTACACCGGCAGAGAGCACTCCATACGACACCGGCAGAGAGCACTCCATACTACACCAGCAGAGAGCACTCCACACTACACCGGCAGAGAGCACTCCATACTACACCGGCGGAGAGCACTCCATACTTCACCGGCAGAGAGCACTCCATACTTCTCCAGCAGAGAGCACTCCATACTACACCAGCAGAGAGTACACCAGACTACACCAGCAGAGAGTATTCCATACTACACCAGTAGAGAGTACACCATACTACACAGGCAGAGAGCACTCCATACTGCACCGGCAGAGAGCACTCCATACTGCACCGGCAGAGAGCACTCCATAATACACCGGCAGAGAGCACTCCATACTACACCAGCAGAGAGCACTCCATACTACACCAGCAGAGAGTAGCCATACTACACCGGCAGAGAGCACTCCATACTACTCCGGCAGAGAGCGCTCCATACTTCACCAGCAGAGAGCACTCCATACTACTCCGGCAGAGAGTGCTCCATACTTCACCAGCAGAGAGCACTCCATACTACTCCGGCAGAGAGCACTCCATACTACACCTGCAGAGAGCACTCCATACTTCTCCGACAGAGTGCACTCCATGCTACACCAGCAGAGAGTGCTCCATACTACACCAGCAGAGAGTGCTCCATACTTCCCCAGCAGAGAGCACTCCATACTACACCAGCAGAGAGCACTCCATACTACACCAGCAGAGAGTAGCCATACTACACCGGCAGAGAGTACTCCATTCTAGTCCGGCAGAGAGTGCTCCATACTTCACCAGCAGAGAGCAGTCCATACCACTCCGGCAGAGAGTACTCCATACTACACCAGCAGAGGTTAATCCATACCACACTGGCAGAGAGTACTCCATACTACACCAGCAGATAGCACTCCATACTACACCAGCAGAGAGGACGCCATACTACACCGGCAGAGAGTACTCCATACTACACCGGCAGAGAGCACTCCATACTACACCAGCAGAGAGCACTCCATAATGCAACGGCAGAGAGTACTCCATACAACACCGGCAGAGAGCACACAATACTACACCAGCAGAGAGCACTCCATACTACACCGGCAGAGAGCACTCCATACTACACCGGCAGAGAGCACTCCATACTACACCAGCAGAGAGCACTCCATACTACACCGGCAGAGAGTACTCCATACCACACTGGAAGAGAGTACTCCATACTACACCAGCAGAGAGTACTCCATACTACACCGGCAGAGAGCACTCCATACGACACCGGCAGAGAGCACTCCATACTACACCAGCAGAGAGCACTCCACACTACACCGGCAGAGAGTACACCAGACTACACCAGCAGAGAGTACTCCATACTACACCAGTAGAGAGTACACCATACTGCACCGGCAGAGAGCACTCCATACTGCAGCAGCAGAGAGCTCTCCATACTACACCAGCAGAGAGCACTCCATACCACACTGGCAGAGAGTACTCCATACTACACCAGCAGAGAGATCACCATACTACACCGGCAGAGAGCACTCCATACTACACCAGCAGAGAGCTCTCCATACTAAACCGGCAGAGAGCACTCCATACTACACCGGCAGAGAGCACTCCATACTACACCGGCAGAGAGCACTCCATACTACACCGGCAGAGAGTATTCCATACCACACTGGAAGAGAGTACTCCATACTACACCAGCAGAGAGTACTCCATACTACACCGGCAGAGAGCACTCCATACGACACCGGCAGAGAGCACTCCATACTACACCAGCAGAGAGCACTCCACACTACACCGGCAGAGAGTACACCAGACTACACCAGCAGAGAGTACTCCATACTACACCAGTAGAGAGTACACCATACTGCACCGGCAGAGAGCACTCCATACTGCAGCAGCAGAGAGCTCTCCATACTACACCAGCAGAGAGCACTCCATACCACACTGGCAGAGAGTACTCCATACTACACCAGCAGAGAGATCACCATACTACACCGGCAGAGAGCACTCCATACTACACCAGCAGAGAGCTCTCCATACTAAACCGGCAGAGAGCACTCCATACTACACCGGCAGAGAGCACTCCATACTACACTGGCAGAGAGCACTCCATACTACACCGGCAGAGAGCACTGCATACCACACCGGCAGAGAGCACTCCATAATACACCGGCAGAGAGCACTCCATACTACACCGGCAGAGAGCACTCCATACTACACTAGCAGAGAGCACTCCATACTACACCGGCAGAGAGTACTCCACGCTATACCAGCAGAGAGTTCTCCAAAATACACCAGCAGAGAGTACTCCATACTACACCGGCAGAGAATACACCATACGACACCAGCAGAGAGTACTCCATACTACACCAGCAGAGAGTATTCCATACTACACCGGCAGAGAGTACTCCATAGTATACCAGCAGAGAGTACTCCATACTGCACCAGCAGAGAGTACTCCATACTACACCGGCAGAGCGTACTCCAGACTATACCGGCAGAGAGTACTCCATACTGCACAAGCAGAGAGTACTCCACACAACAGCAGCAGAGAGCACTCCATACTACACCAGCAGAGAGCACTCCATACTACACTGGCAGAGAGCACTCTATACTAAACCGGCAGAGAGTACTCCATGCTAAACCAGCAGAGAGTACTCCATACTAAACCAGCAGAGAGCACTCCAAACTACACCGGCACAGAACACTCCATACTAAACCGGCAGAGAGTACTCCATACTACACCAGCAGAGAGTAATCCATACTACACTGGCAGAGAGTACTCCATACTACACCAGCAGACAGTACTCCATACTGCACCAGCTGAGAGTAATCCTTACTAAACTGGCAGAGAGCACTCCATACTACAGCAGCAGAGAGCACTCCATACTACACCGGCAGGGAGCACTGAATACTAAACCGGCAGAGAGCACTCCACACTACACCGGCAGAGAGCACTCCATACTACACCGGCAGAGAGTACGCCATTCTACACCGGCAGAGAGTACTCCATACTACACCAGCAGAGTGTACTCCAGACTACACCAGCAGAGAGTACTCCATACTACACCGGTAGAGAGTACTCCATACTACACCGGCAGAGAGCACTCCATACTTCTCCAGCAGAGAGTACTCCATGCTACACCAGCAGAGAGTACACCAGACTACACCAGCAGAGAGTACTCCATACTACACCAGTAGAGAGTACACCATCACTACACCGGCAGAGAGCACTCCATACTGCACCAGCAGAGAGCTCTCCATACTACACCGGCAGAGAGCACTCCATACTACACCAGCAGAGAGCACTCCTTACTACACTGGCAGAGAGTACTCCATACTACACCAGCAGAGAGATCACCATACTACACCGGCAGAGAGCACTCCATACTACACCAGCAGAGAGCTCTCCATACTAAACTGGCAGAGAGCACTCCATACTACACCGGCAGAGAGCACTCCACACTACATTGGCAGAGAGCACTCCATACTACACCGGCAGAGAGCACTGCATACCACACCGGCAGAGAGCACTCCATAATACACCGGCAGAGAGCACTCCATACTACACCGGCAGAGAGCACTCCATACTACACTGGCAGAGAGCACTCCATACTACACCGGCAGAGAGTACTCCATACTACACCGGCAGAGAGTACACCATACGACACCAGCAGAGAGTACTCCATACTACACCAGCAGAGAGTATTCCATACTACACCGGCAGAGAGTACTCCATACTATACCAGCAGAGAGTACTCCATACTGTACCAGCAGAGAGTACTCCATACTACACCGGCAGAGAGTACTCCAGACTTTACCGGCAGAGAGTACGCCATACTGCAGAACCAGAGAGTACTCCATACAACAGCAGCAGAGAGCACTCCATACTACACCGGCACAGAACACTCCATACTAAACCGGCAGAGAGTACTCCATACTACACCAGCAGAGAGTAATCCATACTACACTGGCAGAGAGTACTCCATACTACACCAGCAGACAGTACTCCATACTGCACCATCTGAGAGTAATCCTTACTACACTGGCAGAGAGCACTCTATACTAAACCGGCAGAGAGTACTCCTTACTAAACCAGCAGAGAGTACTCCATACTAAACCAGCAGAGAGCACTCCATACTACACCGGCACAGAACACTCCATACTAAACCGGCAGAGAGTACTCCATACTACACCAGCAGAGAGTAATCCATACTACACTGGCAGAGAGTACTCCATACTACACCAGCAGACAGTACTCCATACTGCACCATCTGAGAGTAATCCTTACTACACTGGCAGAGAGCACTCCATACTACAGCAGCAGAGAGCACTCCATACTACACCGGCAGAGAGCACTGAATACTAAACCGGCAGAGAGCACTCCACACTACACCGGCAGAGAGCACTCCATACTACACCGGCAGAGAGTACTCTTTACTACACCGGCAGAGAGTACTCCATACTACACTGGCAGAGAGCACTCCATACTACACCAGCAGAGAGCACTCCATATTACACCGGCAGAGAGTACTCCATACTACACCGGCAGAGAGTACGCCATTCTACACCGGCAGAGAGTACTCCATACTACACCAGCAGAGTGTACTCCAGACTACACCAGCAGAGAGTACTCCATACTACACCGGCAGAGAGCACTCCATACTTCTCCGGCAGAGAGCACTCCATACTACACCAGCAGAGAGTACACCAGACTACACCAGCAGAGAGTACTCCATACTACACCAGTAGAGAGTACACCATACTACACCGGCAGAGAGCACTCCATACTGCACCAGCAGAGAGCTCTCCAAACTACACCGGCAGAGAGCACTCCACACGACACCAGCAGAGTGCACTCCATACTACACTGGCAGAGAGTACTCCATACTACACCAACAGAGAGATCACCATACTACACCAGCAGAGAGCACTCCATACTACACCAGCAGAGAGCTCTCCATACTAAACCGGCAGAGAGCACTCCAAACTACACCGGCAGAGAGCACTCCATACTACACTGGCAGAGAGCACTCCATACTACACCGGCAGAGAGCACTCCATAACACACCGGCAGAGAGCACTCCATAATACACCGGCAGAGAGCACTTCATACTACACCGGCAGAGAGCACTCCATACTACACTGGCAGAGAGCACTCCATACTACACCGGCAGAGAGTACTCCACGCTACACCAGCAGAGAGTTCTCCAAAATACACCAGCAGAGAGTACTCCATACTACACCGGCAGAGAGTACACCATACTGCACCAGCAGAGAGTACTCCATACTACACCAGCAGAGAGTACTCCATACTACACCGGCAGAGAGTACTCCATACTATACCAGCAGAGAGTACTCCATACTGCACCAGCAGAGAGTACTCCATACTACACCAGCAGAGAGTACTCCAGACTATACCGGCAGAGAGTACTCCATACTACACAAGCAGAGAGTACTCCATACAACAGCAGCAGAGAGCACTCCATGCTACACCAGCAGAGAGCACTCCATATTACACCGGCAGAGAGTACTCCATACTGCACCGGCAGAGAGTACGCCATACTACACTGGCAGAGAGCACTCCATGCTACACCGGCAGAGAGAGCTCCATACTACACCAGCAGAGAGTACTCCATACTACACCAGCAGAGAGTACTCCATACTACACCAGCAGAGAGTACGCTATACTACACCGGCAGAGAGCACTCCATATTACACCAGCAGAGAGCACTCCATACTACACCAGCAGAGAGTACGCCATACTACACCAGCAGAGAGAACTCCATAATTCAGCAGTAGAGAGTACTCCATAGAACTCCAGCAGAGAGTACTCCATACTACACCGGCAGAGAGTACTCCATACTACACCAGCAGAGAATACTCCATACTACACCGGCAGAGAGCACTCCATACTACACCAGCAAAGAGTACTCCATACTACACCCGCTGAGAGTACTCCATACTACACCAGTAAAAAGTACTCCATATTACACCGGCAGAGAGTACTCCATACTACACCAGCAGAGAGCACTGCATACTACACCAGCAGAGAGCACACCATACTAAACCGGCAGAGAGTACTCCATACTACACCGGCAGAGATCACTACATACTATACCATCAGAGAGGACTCCATACTACACCATCAGAGAGGACTCCATGCTACACCAGCAGAGAGCACTCCATACTACACCAGCAGAGAGCACTCCATACTACACCAGCAGAGAGTACTCCATACTACAATGGCACAGAACACTCCATAATACACCGGCATAGAGCACTCCATACTACACCGTCAGAGAGCACTCCATAGTACACTGACTGAGAGTACTCCATACTACAATGGCAGAGAGCAATCCATAATACACCGGCTGAGAGTACTCCATACTACACCAGCAGAGAGTACTCCATACTACACCAGCAGAGATTACTCCATACTACACCAGTAGAGAGTACTGCATAGTAGACCAGTATAGAGTACTCCATACTACACCGGCAGAGAGTACTCCAGATTACACCAGCAGAGAGTACTCCGTGCTACACCGGCAGAGAGTACTCCATACTACAGCTGCAGAGAGTACTCCATACTACACCGGCAGAGAGCACTCCATACTACACCAGCAGAGAATACTCCATACTACACCAGCAGAGAGTACTCCATATATCACCAGTAGAGCGTACTCCATACTACACCAGCAGAGAGTACTCCATACTACACCGGCAGAGAGTACTCCATAGTAAACCGGCAGAGAGTACTCCATACTACACCAGCAGGGAGCACTCCATACTACACCAGCAGAGAGCACACCATACTAAACCAGCAGAGAGCACTCCATACTACACCAGTAGAGAGCTCTCCATACAACCCCAACAGAGAGTACTCCATACTACACCGGCAGAGAACACTCCATACTTCACCGGCAGAAAACACTCCATACTACACCGGCAGAGAGCACTCCATACTACACCGGCGGAGAGTGCTCCATACTACACCGGCAGAGAGCACTCCATACTACACCAGTAGAGAGCTCTCCATACTACACCAACAGAGAGTACTCCATACTACACCGGCAGAGAGTACTCCATACTACACCAGCAGAGTGTACTCCAGACTACACCAGCAGAGAGTACTCCATACTACACCGGCAGAGAGTACTCCATACTACACCGGCAGAGAGCACTCCATACTTCTCCGGCAGAGAGCACTCCATACTACACCAGCAGAGAGTACACCAGACTACACCAGCAGAGAGTACTCCATACTACACCAGTAGAGAGTACACCATACTACACCGGCAGAGAGCACTCCACACTGCACCAGCAGAGAGCTCTCCAAACTACACCGGCAGAGAGCACTCCATACTACACCGGCAGAGAGCACTCCATACTACACTGGCAGAGAGTACTCCATACTACACCGGCAGAGAGCACTCCATACTACACTGGCAGAGAGTACTCCATACTACACCAGCAGAGAGATCACCATACTACACCGGCAGAGAGCACTCCATACTACACCAGCAGAGAGCTCTCCATACTAAACCGGCAGAGAGTACTCCACGCTATACCAGCAGAGAGTTCTCCAAAATACACCAGCAGAGAGTACTCCATACTACACCGGCAGAGAGTACACCATACGACACCAGCAGAGAGTACTCCATACTACACCAGCAGAGAGTATTCCATACTACACCGGCAGAGAGTACTCCATACTATACCAGCAGAGAGTACTCCATACTGCACCAGCAGAGAGTACTCCATACTACACCGGCAGAGAGTACTCCAGACTTTACCGGGAGAGAGTACTCCATACTGCACAACCAGAGAGTACACCATACGACACCAGCAGAGAGTACTCCATACTATACCAGCTGAGAGTAGTCCATACTGCACCAGCAGAGAGTACTCCATACTATACCGGCAGAGAGTACTCCAGACTTTACCGGCAGAGAGTACTCCATACTGCACAACCAGAGAGTACTCCATACAACAGCAGCAGAGAGCACTCCATACTACACCAGCAGAGAGCACTCCATACTACACTGGCAGAGAGCACTCTATACTAAACCGGCAGAGAGTACTCCTTACTAAACCAGCAGAGAGTACTCCATACTAAACCAGCAGAGAGCACTCCATACTACACCGGCACAGAACACTCCATACTAAACCGGCAGAGAGTACTCCATACTACACCAGCAGAGAGTAATCCATACTACACTGGCAGAGAGTACTCCATACTACACCAGCAGACAGTACTCCATACTGCACCATCTGAGAGTAATCCTTACTACACTGGCAGAGAGCACTCCATACTACAGCAGCAGAGAGCACTCCATACTACACCGGCAGAGAGCACTGAATACTAAACCGGCAGAGAGCACTCCACACTACACCGGCAGAGAGCACTCCATACTACACCGGCAGAGAGTACTCTTTACTACACCGGCAGAGAGTACTCCATACTACACTGGCAGAGAGCACTCCATACTACACCAGCAGAGAGCACTCCATATTACACCGGCAGAGAGTACTCCATACTACACCGGCAGAGAGTACACCATTCTACACCGGCAGAGAGTACTCCATACTACACCAGCAGAGTGTACTCCAGACTACACCAGCAGAGAGTACTCCATACTACACCGGCAGAGAGCACTCCATACTTCTCCGGCAGAGAGCACTCCATACTACACCAGCAGAGAGTACACCAGACTACACCAGCAGAGAGTCCTCCATACTACACCAGTAGAGAGTACACCATACTACACCGGCAGAGAGTACTCCATACTACACCAACAGAGAGATCACCATACTACACCAGCAGAGAGCACTCCATACTACACCAGCAGAGAGCTCTCCATACTAAACCGGCAGAGAGCACTCCAAACTACACCGGCAGAGAGCACTCCATACTACACTGGCAGAGAGCACTCCATACTACACCGGCAGAGAGCACTCCATACTACACTGGCAGAGAGCACTCCATACTTCACCGGCAGAGAGCACTCCATAATACACCAGCAGAGAATACTCCATACTACACCGGCAGAGAGCACTCCATACTACACCAGCAAAGAGTACTCCATACTACACCCGCTGAGAGTACTCCATACTACACCAGTAAAAAGTACTCCATATTACACCGGCAGAGAGTACTCCATACTACACCAGCAGAGAGCACTGCATACTACACCAGCAGAGAGCACACCATACTAAACCGGCAGAGAGTACTCCATACTACACCGGCAGAGATCACTACATACTATACCATCAGAGAGGACTCCATACTACACCAGCAGAGAGCACTCCATGCTACACCAGCAGAGAGCACTCCATACTACACCAGCAGAGAGCACTCCATACTACACCGTCAGAGAGCACTCCATAGTACACTGACTGAGAGTACTCCATACTACAATGGCAGAGAGCAATCCATAATACACCGGCTGAGAGTACTCCATACTACACCAGCAGAGAGCTCTCCATACTAAACCGGCAGAGAGCACTCCAAACTACACCGGCAGAGAGCACTCCATACTACACTGGCAGAGAGCACTCCATACTACACCGGCAGAGAGCACTCCATACTACACTGGCAGAGAGCACTCCATACTTCACCGGCAGAGAGCACTGCATACCACACCGGCAGAGAGCACTCCATAATACACCGGCAGAGAGCACTCCATACTACACCGGCAGAGAGCACTCCATACTACACTGGCAGAGAGCACTCCATACTACACCAGCAGAGAGTACTCCACGCTATACCAGCAGAGAGTTCTCCAAAATACACCAGCAGAGAGTACTCCATACTACACCGGCAGAGAGTACACCATACGACACCAGCAGAGAGTACTCCATACTACAGCAGCAGAGAGTATTCCATACTACACCGGCAGAGAGTACTCCATAGTATACCAGCAGAGAGTACTCCATACTGCACCAGCAGAGAGTACTCCATACTACACCGGCAGAGCGTACTCCAGACTATACAGGCAGAGAGTACTCCATACTGCACAAGCAGAGAGGACTCCATACAACAGCAGCAGAGAGCACTCCATACTACACCAGCAGAGAGCACTCCATACTACACTGGCAGAGAGCACTCTATACTAAACCGGCAGAGAGTACTCCATACTAAACCAGCAGAGAGTACTCCATACTAAACCAGCAGAGAGCACTCCATACTACACCGGCACAGAACACTCCATACTAAACCAGCAGAGAGTACTCCATACTACACCAGCAGAGAGTAATCCATACTACACTGGCAGAGAGTACTCCATACTACACCAGCAGACAGTACTCCATACTGCACCAGCTGAGAGTAATCCTTACTAAACTGGCAGAGAGCACTCCATACTACAGCAGCAGAGAGCACTCCATACTACACCGGCAGAGAGCACTGAATACTAAACCGGCAGAGAGCACTCCACACTACACCGGCAGAGAGCACTCCATACTACACCGGCAGAGAGTACTCTTTACTACACCGGCAGAGAGTACTCCATACTACATTGGCACAGTGCACTCCATACTACACCGGCAGAGAGTACGCCATTCTACACCGGCAGAGAGTAATCCATACTACACCAGCAGAGTGTACTCCAGACTACACCAGCAGAGAGTACTCCATACTACACCGGTAGAGAGTACTCCAGACTACACCGGCAGAGAGCACTCCATACTTCTCCAGCAGAGAGTACTCCATACTACACCAGCAGAGAGTACACCACACTACACCAGCAGAGAGTACTCCATACTACACCAGTAGAGAGTACACCATACTACACCGGCAGAGAGCACTCCATACTGCACCAGCAGAGAGCTCTCCATACTACACCGGCAGAGAGCACTCCATACTACACCAGCAGAGAGCACTCCATACTACACTGGCAGAGAGTACTCCATACTACACCAGCAGAGAGATCACCATACTACACCGGCAGAGAGCACTCCATACTACACCAGCAGAGAGCTCTCCATACTAAACTGGCAGAGAGCACTCCATACTACACCGGCAGAGAGCACTCCACACTACATTGGCAGAGAGCACTCCATACTACACCGGCAGAGAGCACTGCATACCACACCGGCAGAGAGCACTCCATAATACACCGGCAGAGAGCACTCCATACTACACCGGCAGAGAGCACTCCATACTACACTGGCAGAGAGCACTCCATACTACACCGGCAGAGAGTACTCCACGCTATACCAGCAGAGAGTTCTCCAAAATACACCAGCAGAGAGTACTCCATACTACACCGGCAGAGAGTACTCCATACTATACCAGCAGAGAGTACTCCATACTGTACCAGCAGAGAGTACTCCATACTACACCAGCAGAGAGTACTCCATACTACACCGGCAGAGAGTACTCCAGACTTTACCGGCAGAGAGTACGCCATACTGCACAACCAGAGAGTACTCCATACAACAGCAGCAGAGAGCACTCCATACTACACCAGCAGAGAGCACTCCATACTACACCGGCACAGAACACTCCATACTAAACCGGCAGAGAGTACTCCATACTACACCAGCAGAGAGTAATCCATACTACACTGGCAGAGAGTACTCCATACTACACCAGCAGACAGTACTCCATACTGCACCATCTGAGAGTAATCCTTACTACACTGGCAGAGAGCACTCCATACTACAGCAGCAGAGAGCACTCCATACTACACCGGCAGAGAGCACTGAATACTAAACCGGCAGAGAGCACTCCACACTACACCGGCAGAAAACACTCCATACTACACCGGCAGAGAGTACTCTTTACTACACCGGCAGAGAGTACTCCATACTACACTGGCAGAGAGCACTCCATACTACACCAGCAGAGAGCACTCCATATTACACCGGCAGAGAGTACTCCATACTACACCGGCAGAGAGTACGCCATTCTACACCGGCAGAGAGTACTCCATACTACACCAGCAGAGTGTACTCCAGACTACACCAGCAGAGAGTACTCCATACTACACCGGCAGAGAGCACTCCATACTTCTCCGGCAGAGAGCACTCCATACTACACCAGCAGAGAGTACACCAGACTACACCAGCAGAGAGTACTCCATACTACACCAGTAGAGAGAACACCATACTACACCGGCAGAGAGCACTCCATACTGCACCAGCAGAGAGCTCTCCAAACTACACCGGCAGAGAGCACTCCACACGACACCAGCAGAGTGCACTCCATACTACACTGGCAGAGAGTACTCCATACTACACCAACAGAGAGATCACCATACTACACCAGCAGAGAGCACTCCATACTACACCAGCAGAGAGCTCTCCATACTAAACCGGCAGAGAGCACTCCAAACTACACCGGCAGAGAGCACTCCATACTACACTGGCAGAGAGCACTCCATACTACACCGGCAGAGAGCACTCCATAACACACCGGCAGAGAGCACTCCATAATACACCGGCAGAGAGCACTTCATATTACACCGGCAGAGAGCACTCCATACTACACTGGCAGAGAGCACTCCATACTACACCGGCAGAGAGTACTCCACGCTACACCAGCAGAGAGTTCTCCAAAATACACCAGCAGAGAGTACTCCATACTACACCGGCAGAGAGTACACCATACTGCACCAGCAGGGAGTACTCAATACTACACCAGCAGAGAGTACTCCATACTACACCGGCAGAGAGTACTCCATACTATACCAGCAGAGAGTACTCCATACTGCACCAGCAGAGAGTACTCCATACTACACCAGCAGAGAGTACTCCAGACTATACCGGCAGAGAGTACTCCATACTACACAAGCAGAGAGTACTCCATACAACAGCAGCAGAGAGCACTCCATGCTACACCAGTAGAGAGCACTCCATATTACACCGGCAGAGAGTACTCCATACTGCACCGGCAGAGAGTACGCCATACTACACTGGCAGAGAGCACTCCATGCTACACCGGCAGAGAGAGCTCCATACTACACCAGCAGAGAGTACTCCATACTACACCAGCAGAGAGTACTCCATACTACACCAGCAGAGAGTACTCTATACTACACCGGCAGAGAGCACTCCATATTACACCAGCAGAGAGCACTCCATACTACACCAGCAGAGAGTACGCCATACTACACCAGCAGAGAGAACTCCATACTTCAGCAGTAGAGAGTACTCCATACAACTCCAGCAGAGAGTACTCCATACTACACCGGCAGAGAGTACTCCATACTACACCAGCAGAGAATACTCCATACTACACCGGCAGAGAGCACTCCATACTACACCAGCAAAGAGTACTCCATACTACACCCGCTGAGAGTACTCCATACTACACCAGTAAAAAGTACTCCATATTACACCGGCAGAGAGTACTCCATACTACACCAGCAGAGAGCACTGCATACTACACCAGCAGAGAGCACACCATACTAAACCGGCAGAGAGTACTCCATACTTCACCGGCAGAGATCACTACATACTATACCATCAGAGAGGACTCCATACTACACCAGCAGAGAGACTCCATGCTACACCAGCAGAGAGCACTCCATACTACACCAGCAGAGAGCACTCCATACTACACCAGCAGAGAGTACTCCATACTACAATGGCACAGAACACTCCATAATACACCGTCATAGAGCACTCCATACTACACCGTCAGAGAGCACTCCATAGTACACTGACTGAGAGTACTCCATACTACAATGGCAGAGAGCAATCCATACTACACCGGCTGAGAGTACTCCATACTACACCAGCAGAGAGTACTCCATACTACACCAGCAGAGATTACTCCATACTACACCAGTAGAGAGTACTGCATAGTAGACCAGTATAGAGTACTCCATACTACACCGGCAGAGAGTACTCCAGATTACACCAGCAGAGAGTACTCCGTGCTACACCGGCAGAGAGTACTCCATACTACAGCTGCAGAGAGTACTCCATACTACACCGGCAGAGAGCACTCCATACTACACCAGCAGAGAATACTCCATACTACACCAGCAGAGAGTACTCCATATATCACCAGTAGAGCGTACTCCATACTACACCAGCAGAGAGTACTCCATACTACACCGGCAGAGAGTACTCCATAGTAAACCGGCAGAGAGTACTCCATACTACACCAGCAGGGAGCACTCCATACTACACCAGCAGAGAGCACACCATACTAAACCAGCAGAGAGCACTCCATACGACACCAGTAGAGAGCTCTCCATACAACCCCAACAGAGAGTACTCCATACTACACCGGCAGAGAGCACTCCATACTACACCAGTAGAGAGCTCTCCATACTACACCAACAGAGAGTACTCCATACTACACCGGCAGAGAGTACTCCATACTACACCAGCAGAGTGTACTCCAGACTACACCAGCAGAGAGTACTCCATACTACACCGGCAGAGAGTACTCCATACTACACCGGCAGAGAGCACTCCATACTTCTCCGGCAGAGAGCACTCCATACTACACCAGCAGAGAGTACACCAGACTACACCAGCAGAGAGTACTCCATACTACACCAGTAGAGAGTACACCATACTACACCGGCAGAGAGCACTCCATACTGCACCAGCAGAGAGCTCTCCAAACTACACCGGCAGAGAGCACTCCATACTACACCGGCAGAGAGTACTCCATACTACACTGGCAGAGAGTACTCCATACTACACCAGCAGAGAGATCACCATACTACACCGGCAGAGAGCACTCCATACTACACCAGCAGAGAGCTCTCCATACTAAACTGGCAGAGAGCACTCCATACTACACCGGCAGAGAGCACTCCACACTACACTGGCAGAGAGCACTCCATACTACACCGGCAGAGAGCACTGCATACCACACCGGCAGAGAGCACTCCATAATACACCGGCAGAGAGCACTCCATACTTCTCCGGCAGAGAGCACTCCATACTACACCAGCAGAGAGTACACCAGACTACACCAGCAGAGAGTACTCCATACTACACCAGTAGAGAGAACACCATACTACACCGGCAGAGAGCACTCCATACTGCACCAGCAGAGAGCTCTCCAAACTACACCGGCAGAGAGCACTCCACACGACACCAGCAGAGTGCACTCCATACTACACTGGCAGAGAGTACTCCATACTACACCAACAGAGAGATCACCATACTACACCAGCAGAGAGCACTCCATACTACACCAGCAGAGAGCTCTCCATACTAAACCGGCAGAGAGCACTCCAAACTACACCGGCAGAGAGCACTCCATACTACACTGGCAGAGAGCACTCCATACTACACCGGCAGAGAGCACTCCATAACACACCGGCAGAGAGCACTCCATAATACACCGGCAGAGAGCACTTCATACTACACCGGCAGAGAGCACTCCATACTACACTGGCAGAGAGCACTCCATACTACACCGGCAGAGAGTACTCCACGCTACACCAGCAGAGAGTTCTCCAAAATACACCAGCAGAGAGTACTCCATACTACACCGGCAGAGAGTACACCATACTGCACCAGCAGAGAGTACTCCATACTACACCAGCAGAGAGTACTCCATACTACACCGGCAGAGAGTACTCCATACTATACCAGCAGAGAGTACTCCATACTGCACCAGCAGAGAGTACTCCATACTACACCAGCAGAGAGTACTCCAGACTATACCGGCAGAGAGTACTCCATACTACACAAGCAGAGAGTACTCCATACAACAGCAGCAGAGAGCACTCCATGCTACACCAGTAGAGAGCACTCCATATTACACCGGCAGAGAGTACTCCATACTGCACCGGCAGAGAGTACGCCATACTACACTGGCAGAGAGCACTCCATGCTACACCGGCAGAGAGAGCTCCATACTACACCAGCAGAGAGTACTCCATACTACACCAGCAGAGAGTACTCCATACTACACCAGCAGAGAGTACTCTATACTACACCGGCAGAGAGCACTCCATATTACACCAGCAGAGAGCACTCCATACTACACCAGCAGAGAGTACGCCATACTACACCAGCAGAGAGAACTCCATACTTCAGCAGTAGAGAGTACTCCATACAACTCCAGCAGAGAGTACTCCATACTACACCGGCAGAGAGTACTCCATACTACACCAGCAGAGAATACTCCATACTACACCGGCAGAGAGCACTCCATACTACACCAGCAAAGAGTACTCCATACTACACCCGCTGAGAGTACTCCATACTACACCAGTAAAAAGTACTCCATATTACACCGGCAGAGAGTACTCCATACTACACCAGCAGAGAGCACTGCATACTACACCAGCAGAGAGCACACCATACTAAACCGGCAGAGAGTACTCCATACTTCACCGGCAGAGATCACTACATACTATACCATCAGAGAGGACTCCATACTACACCAGCAGAGAGCACTCCATGCTACACCAGCAGAGAGCACTCCATACTACACCAGCAGAGAGCACTCCATACTACACCAGCAGAGAGTACTCCATACTACAATGGCACAGAACACTCCATAATACACCGTCATAGAGCACTCCATACTACACCGTCAGAGAGCACTCCATAGTACACTGACTGAGAGTACTCCATACTACAATGGCAGAGAGCAATCCATACTACACCGGCTGAGAGTACTCCATACTACACCAGCAGAGAGTACTCCATACTACACCAGCAGAGATTACTCCATACTACACCAGTAGAGAGTACTGCATAGTAGACCAGTATAGAGTACTCCATACTACACCGGCAGAGAGTACTCCAGATTACACCAGCAGAGAGTACTCCGTGCTACACCGGCAGAGAGTACTCCATACTACAGCTGCAGAGAGTACTCCATACTACACCGGCAGAGAGCACTCCATACTACACCAGCAGAGAATACTCCATACTACACCAGCAGAGAGTACTCCATATATCACCAGTAGAGCGTACTCCATACTACACCAGCAGAGAGTACTCCATACTACACCGGCAGAGAGTACTCCATAGTAAACCGGCAGAGAGTACTCCATACTACACCAGCAGGGAGCACTCCATACTACACCAGCAGAGAGCACACCATACTAAACCAGCAGAGAGCACTCCATACTACACCAGTAGAGAGCTC
>JASTWF010000998.1:0-139424 GCA_030390025.1 Squalus acanthias | reverse complement strand
GAACAGAAATCCTACCTCTATCTGGGGAATGAGATCCTAACCCTATCTGTGAAGAGAGAAACTAACCCTATCTGGGGACAGAGATCATAACTCTATCTGGGAATAGAGATCCTATCTGTATCTGGGGGCAGAGATCCTAACTCAATCTGTGAACAGATCCTAACTCTATTTGTGGTCAGAGATCCTAACTCTATCTACGGACAGAGCTCCCAACTCTATCTGGGGACAGAGATCCTAACTCTATCTGGGGACAGAGATCCAAACTCTATCTGGGGACAGAGATCCTAACCCTATCTGGGGACAGAGATTATAACTCAATCTGTGAAAAGAAATCCTAACTCTATCTGGGGAATGAGATCCTAACCCTATCTGTGAACAGAGATCCTAACCCTATCTGGGGACAGAGATCCTAATTCTATCTGGGGACAGAGATCCTAACTCTATCTACGGACAGAGCTCCCAGCTATATCTGGGGACAGAGATCCTAACTCTATCTGGGGACAGAGACCCTAACTCTATCTGGGGAAAGAGATCCTAATTCTATCTGGGGACAGAGATCCTAACTCTATCTGGGGACAGAGATCCTAACTCTATCTGGGGACAGAGATCCTAACTCTATCTGGGGACAGTGACCCTTACTCTACCTGGGGACAGATATCCTAACTCTATCATGGGACAGAGATCCTAACTCTATCTGTGAACAGAGATCCTAACTCTATCTACGGAGAGAAATCCTAAATCAATCTGGAGACAAAAATCATAACTCTGTCTGGGGACAGAGATCCTAAGCCTATCTGGGGACAGAGATTATAACTCAATCTGTGAACAGAAATCCTACCTCTATCAGGGGAATGAGATCCTAACCCTATCTGTGAAGAGAGAAACTAACCCTATCTGGGGACAGAGATCATAACTCTATCTGGGAATAGAGATCCTATCTGTATCTGGGGGCAGAGATCCTAACTCAATCTGTGAACAGATCCTAACTCTATTTGTGGTCAGAGATCCTAACTCTATCTACGGACAGAGCTCCCAACTCTATCTGGGGACAGAGATCCTAACTCTATCTGGGGACAGAGATCCAAACTCTATCTGGGGACAGAGATCCTAACTCTATCTGGGGAAAGAGATCCTAATTATATCTGGGGACAAAGATCCTAACTCTCTCTGTGAACAGAGATCATAACTCAATCTGGTGACAGAGATCCTAATTCTATCTGGGGACAGAGATCCTAACTCTATCTGGGGAAAGAGATCCTAATTCTATCTGGGGACAGAGATCCTAACTCTATCTACGGACAGAGATACAACCCTATCTGGGGACAGAGATCCTCACTCAATCTGGGGACAGAGATCCTAATCCTAGCTGTGAACAGAGATGCTAAACTGATCTGGGGACAGAGATCCTAACTCTATTTGTGGTCAGAGATCCTAACTCTATCTGGGGACAGAGATCCTAACTCTATCTACGGACAGAGCTCCCAACTCTATCTGGGGACAGAGATCCAAACTCTATCTATGGACTGAGCTCCCAACTCTATCTACGGACAGAGATCCTAACTCAATCTGGGGACAGAGAGCCTCACTCTATCTGGGGACAGAGATCCTAACCCTCCCTGGGGACAGAGATCCTAACTCTATCTGGGGAAAGAGATCCTAATTCTATCTGGGGACAGAGATCCTAACTCTATCTGAGGACAGAGACCCTAAGCTGATCTGGGGACAGAAATTGTAACTCCATCTGAGAACAGAGATCCTAACTCTATCTGGGGAAAGAGATCCAACCCTATCTGGGGACAGAGATCCTAACTCTATCTGAGAACAGGGATCATAACTCTATCTGGGGACAGATATCCTATTTATATCTGTGAACAGATATCCTAACTCTATCTGGGGTCAGAGATCCAAACCATACCTGTGGACTGATATCCTAACTCTATCTGTGGACAGAGATCCTAACTCTATCTTGGGACAGAAATCATAAATCAATCTGGAGACAAATATCATAACTCTGTCTGGGGACAGATATCATATCCCTATTTGGGGAAAGAGATCGTAACTCTATCTTGGGACAGAGATCCTAACCCTATCTGGGGACAGAGACTATAACTCAATCTGTGAACAGAAATCCTAACTCTATCTGGGGAATGAGATACTAACCCTATCTGTGAACAGAGATCCTAACCCTATCTGGGGACAGAGATCCTAACTCTATCTGGGGACAGAGATCGTAACTCTTTCGCTGGACAGAGAGGCTAAACCTATCTGGGGACAGAGATCCTAACACTATCTGTGAACAGAGATCCTAATCCTAGCTGTGAACAGAGATGCTAAACTTAACTGGGGACAGAGATCCTAACTATATCTGGGGGCAGAGAGGCTAACTCTTTCTGGGGCGGAGCTCCGAAGTCTACCTGGGGACAGAAATTGTAATTCCATCTGTGTACAGAGATCCTAACTCTACCTGGCAACAGTGATCCTATCCCTATCGGAGGACAGAGATCCTATCTGTATCTGGGGAAAGAGATCCTAATTCTACCTGGGGACAGATATCCTAACTCTATCTGGGTACAGACATCCTATTTCTATCTCTGAACAGATAGGCTAACTCTATCTGGGGACAGAGATCCAAAACTTACCTGTGGACAGATATCCTAATTCTATCTGGGGACAGAGATCCTAACCCTCCCTGGGGACAGAGATCCTAACTCTATCTGGGGAAAGAGATCCGAATTCTATCTACGGACAGAGCTCCCAACTCTATCTGGGGACAGAGATCCTAACTCTATCTGGGGATAGAGACCCTAAGCTGATCTGGGGACAGAAATTGTAACTCCATCTGAGAACAGAGATCCTAACTCTATCTGGGGAAAGAGATCCAACCCTATCTGGGGACAGATATCCTATTTCTATCTGTGAACAGATATCCTAACTCTATCTGGGGTCAGAGATCCAAACCATACCTGTGGACTGATATCCTAACTCTATCTGTGGACAGAGATCCTAACTCTATCTTGGGACAGAAATCATGGCCCAGAAATTGATCTCGCTCTGTTCCCGCGGGGGTAAGGAGCAGGCGCGATCTCTCACTCCGCGTTGGCTTTTTGAACCAGCTCGCACGAACTTGATGTTCCAGACATCAGCTGGGCAGTGCTTGCGTATCCCACCGGCGTAGTGAATTCGTGCGAGCTGTGGGATCACGTGACTCAGTTAGAGCCAATGGCAGCACACCATCTTCCATTCATAAGTTTCACATACGTGCTGTGGAAGCTATGAATCTTACACCCCCCCAAAATATCAGCTAAACCTCAATTAAATTTTTTAAAAAAACATCACATTAATAAAATAAGTATAGTTAAATAAATTAACCATTTTAAATAAAAAATTAAATTTTTGAAAAAATTTAAAATCTTTTAAAAAGTTATAAAAATAAACTTACCTGTCTTTAAAGTCTCTAAAAAAGATATACCTGTTAAAAAAAATTCAAAAAAATACTTAATTCACTACTTACCTTGTTAAAAGTGGGTCTTACTCCTCCTTTTTCCATTTCTAAAATCTTCCGTCCTTACCTGCGCGTCCAAAGCACTAAGTGCACAGCGTGCGCGCAGCCTGTAGCGCGCACGCGATGCACCGAGGAACCGCCCCCTTTTCCAAAGACCAAGTGTCGGTTTTCAGCGCATGCGCAGGGCATGCAGAAAACCGGCAATTGGAAAGAGAATACGCGAGAGGACGCATTGCGTACTCTCGCGCAGCGGGATCAATTTTTGGCCCCATGAATCAATCTGGAGACAAAAATCATAACTCTGTCTGGGGACAGATATCATATCCCTATTTGGGGAAAGAGATCGTAACTCTATCTTGGGACAGAGATCCTAACCCTATCTGGGGACAGAGACTATAACTCAATCTGTGAACAGAAATCCTAACACTGTCTGGGGAATGAGATCCTAACCCTATCTGTGAACAGAGATCCTAACCCTATCTGGGGACAGAGATCCTAACTCTATCTGGGGACAGAGATCATAACTCTTTCGCTGGACAGAGAGGCTAAACCTATCTGGGGACAGAGATCCTAACACTATCTGCGAACAGAGATCCTAATCCTAGCTGTGAACAGAGATGCTAAACTTAACTGGGGACAGAGATCCTAACTATATCTGGGGGCAGAGATGCTAACTCTTTCTGGGGCGGAGCTCCTAAGTCTATCTGGGGATAGAAATTGTAATTCCATCTGTGAACAGAGATCCTAACTCTACCTGGCAACAGTGATCCTATCTCTATCGGAGGACAGAGATCCTATCTGTATCTGGGGACAGAGATCCTAACCCAATCTGTGAACAGAGATCCTAACTCTATTTTTGGTCAGAGATCCTAACTCTATCTACGGACAGAGCTCACAACTCTATCTGGGGACAGAGATCCTAACTCTATCTGGGGACAGAGATCCGAACTCTTTCTGGGGACAGAAATCCTAACTCTATCTGTGAACAGAGTTCCTAATCCTATCTGGGGACAGAGATCCTAATTCTATCTGTGAACAGAGATCCTAACACGATCTGGGAACAGAGATCCTATCTCTATCTGGGGACAGAGATGCTAACTCTATCTGTGAACAGAGATCCTAACTCTACCTGGCAACAGTGATCCTATCTCTATCGGAGGACAGAGATCCTATCTGTATCTGGGGACAGAGATCCTAACCCAATCTGTGAACAGAGATCCTAACTCTATTTTTGGTCAGAGATCCTAACTCTATCTACGGACAGAGCTCACAACTCTATCTGGGGACAGAGATCCTAACTCTATCTGGGGACAGAGATCCGAACTCTTTCTGGGGACAGAAATCCTAACTCTATCTGTGAACAGAGTTCCTAATCCTATCTGGGGACAGAGATCCGAATTCTATCTGTGAACAGAGATCCTAACACGATCTGGGAACAGAGATCCTATCTCTATCTGGGGACAGAGATGCTAACTCTATCTGTGAACAGAGATCCTAACACGATCTGGGAACAGAGATCCTAACTCTATCTGGGGACAGAGATCCTAACTCTATCTGGGGACAGAGATGCTAACTCTATCTGGGGACAGAGATGCTAACTCTATCTGGGGACAGAGATCCAACCCTATCTGGGGACAGAGATGCTAACTCTATCTGGGGACGGAGATCCTAACTCTATCTGGGGACAGAGATCTTAACTCTATCTGTGGACAGAGAGGCTAAACCTATCTGGGGTCAGAGATCCTAATTCTATCTGGGGACAGATATCCTAACTCTATTTGTGGTCAGAGATCTTAACTATATCTACGGACAGAGATCCCAACTCTATCTGGGGACAGAGATCCTCACTCTCTCTGTGAACAGAGATCCTAACCTTATTTGCTAACAGAGATCCTAAAACTATCTTGGGACAGAGATCCTAAATTTACCTGGGGATAGATACCTTAACTATATCTGGGGACAGAGATCCTAACTCTATCTGGGGACAGAGATCCTAACTCTATCTACGGACAGAAATCCTAACTCTACCTGGGGACAGATATCCTAACTCTATCTAGGGACAGAGATTCTAACTCTTATCGGTGAACAGAGATCCTAACTCTATCTGTGAACAGAGATCATAACTCTATCGGGGGACAGAGATCCTAACTGTATCTGGGGACAGAGATCCTATCTCTACCTGGGGACAGATATCCTAACTCTATCTAGGGACAGAGATTCTAACTCTATCTGTGAACAGAGATCCTAAATTATCTGGGGACAGAGATCCTAACTCTATCTTGGGAGAGAAATTCTAAATCAATCTGGAGACAAAAATCATAACTCTGTATGGGGAATGAGATCCTAACCCTATCTGGGGTCAGAGATTATAACTCAATCTTTGAACAGAAATCCTAACTCTATCTGGGGAATGAGATCCTAACCCTATCTGTGAACAGAGATCCTAACCCTATCTGGGGACAGAGATCCTAACTGTATCTGGGGACAGAGATCGTAACTCTTTCGCTGGACAGAGAGGCTAAACCTATCTGGGGGCAGAGATCCTAACACTATCTGTGAACAGAGATCTTAACTCTATTTTGCAACAGAGATCCTAAAACTATAGGGGGGCAGAGATTCTAATTCTATCTGCGGACAGAGATCCTAACTCTATCTGGGGAAAGAGATCCTAACTCTATCTGGGGACAGAGATCCTAACTCTATCTGGGGACAAATTTCCTAAACCTATCTGGGGACACAGTAACGAACTCCATCTGTGAACAGAGATCCTAATCCTAGCTGTGAACAGGGAAGCTAAACTTATCTGGGGACAGAGATCCGAAATCCATCTGGGGGCAGAAATCCTGACCCTATCTGGGGACAGAGATCATAACTCTATCTGGGAATAGAGATCCTATCTGTATCTGGGGACAGAGATCCTAACCCAATCTGTGAACAGAGATCCTAACTCTATTTGTGGTCAGAGATACTAACTCTATCTGGGAACAGAGATTCTAACTCTATCTACGGACAGAGCTCCCAACTCTATCTGGGGACAGAGATCCTAACTCTATCTACGGACAGAGCTCCCAACTCTATCTACGGACAGAGATCCTAACTCTACCTGGGGACAGATATCCTAACTCTATCTGTGAACAGAGATCAGAACTCTATCTTAGGACAGATTCCTAAATCAATCTGGAGACAAAAATTATAACTCTGTCTGGGAACAGAGATCCTAACCCTATTTGGGGAAAGAGATCGTAACTCTATCTGGGGACAGAGATCCTAACCCTATCTGGGGACAGAGATTATAACACAATCTGTGAACAGAAATCCTAACTCTATCTGGGGAATGAGATCCTAACCCTTTCTGTGAACAGAGATCCTAACCCTATTTGTCAACAGAGATCCGAAAACTATAGGGGGACAGAGATCCTAACTCTATCTGGAGACAAATTTCCTAAACCTATCTGGGGACAGAGAACCGAACTCCATCTGTGAACAGAGATCCTAATCCTAGCTGTGAACAGAGATGCTAAACTTATCTGGGGACAGAGATCCGAAATCTATCCGGGGGCAGAAATCCTAACCCAATCTGTGAACAGAGATCCTAACTCTATTTGTGGTCAGAGATCCTAACTCTATCTGGGGACAGAGATCCTAACTCTATCTACGGACAGAGCTCCCAACTCTATCTGGGGACAGAGATCCAAACTCTATCTACGGACTGAGCTCCCAACTCTATCTACGGACAGAGATCCTAACTCAATCTGGGGACAGAGAGCCTCACTCTATCTGGGGACAGAGATCCTAACCCTCCCTGGGGACAGAGATCCTAACTCTATCTGGGGAAAGAGATCCGAATTCTATCTACGGACAGAGCTCCCAACTCTATCTGGGGACAGAGATCCTAACTCTATCTGGGGACAGAGACCCTAAGCTGATCTGGGGACAGAAATTGTAACTCCATCTGAGAACAGAGATCCTAACTCTATCTGGGGAAAGAGATCCAACCCTATCTGGGGACAGATATCCTATTTCTATCTGTGAACAGATATCCTAACTCTATCTGGGGTCAGAGATCCAAACCATACCTGTGGACTGATATCCTAACTCTATCTGTGGACAGAGATCCTAACTCTATCTTGGGACAGAAATCATGGCCCAGAAATTGATCTCGCTCTGTTCCCGCGGGGGTAAGGAGCAGGCGCGATCTCTCACTCCGCGTTGGCTTTTTGATCCAGCTCGCACGAACTTGATGTTCCAGACATCAGCTGGGCAGTGCTTGCGTATCCCACCGGCGTAGTGAATTCGTGCGAGCTGTGGGATCACGTGACTCAGTTAGAGCCAATGGCAGCACACCATCTTCCATTCATAAGTTTCACATACGTGCTGTGGAAGCTATGAATCTTACACCCCCCCAAAATATCAGCTAAACCTCAATTAAATTTTTTAAAAAACATCACATTAATAAAATAAGTATAGTTAAATAAATTAACCATTTTAAATAAAAAATTAAATTTTTGAAAAAATTTAAAATCTTTTAAAAAGTTATAAAAATAAACTTACCTGTCTTTAAAGTCTCTAAAAAAGATATACCTGTTAAAAAAAATTCAAAAAAATACTTAATTCACTACTTACCTTGTTAAAAGTGGGTCTTACTCCTCCTTTTTCCATTTCTAAAATCTTCCGTCCTTACCTGCGCGTCCAAAGCACTAAGTGCACAGCGTGCGCGCAGCCTGTAGCGCGCACGCGATGCACCGAGGAACCGCCCCCTTTTCCAAAGACCAAGTGTCGGTTTTCAGCGCATGCGCAGGGCATGCAGAAAACCGGCAATTGGAAAGAGAATACGCGAGAGGACGCATTGCGTACTCTCGCGCAGCGGGATCAATTTTTGGCCCCATGAATCAATCTGGAGACAAAAATCATAACTCTGTCTGGGGACAGATATCATATCCCTATTTGGGGAAAGAGATCGTAACTCTATCTTGGGACAGAGATCCTAACCCTATCTGGGGACAGAGACTATAACTCAATCTGTGAACAGAAATCCTAACACTGTCTGGGGAATGAGATCCTAACCCTATCTGTGAACAGAGATCCTAACCCTATCTGGGGACAGAGATCCTAACTCTATCTGGGGACAGAGATCATAACTCTTTCGCTGGACAGAGAGGCTAAACCTATCTGGGGACAGAGATCCTAACACTATCTGCGAACAGAGATCCTAATCCTAGCTGTGAACAGAGATGCTAAACTTAACTGGGGACAGAGATCCTAACTATATCTGGGGGCAGAGATGCTAACTCTTTCTGGGGCGGAGCTCCTAAGTCTATCTGGGGATAGAAATTGTAATTCCATCTGTGAACAGAGATCCTAACTCTACCTGGCAACAGTGATCCTATCTCTATCGGAGGACAGAGATCCTATCTGTATCTGGGGACAGAGATCCTAACCCAATCTGTGAACAGAGATCCTAACTCTATTTTTGGTCAGAGATCCTAACTCTATCTACGGACAGAGCTCACAACTCTATCTGGGGACAGAGATCCTAACTCTATCTGGGGACAGAGATCCGAACTCTTTCTGGGGACAGAAATCCTAACTCTATCTGTGAACAGAGTTCCTAATCCTATCTGGGGACAGAGATCCTAATTCTATCTGTGAACAGAGATCCTAACACGATCTGGGAACAGAGATCCTATCTCTATCTGGGGACAGAGATGCTAACTCTATCTGTGAACAGAGATCCTAACTCTACCTGGCAACAGTGATCCTATCTCTATCGGAGGACAGAGATCCTATCTGTATCTGGGGACAGAGATCCTAACCCAATCTGTGAACAGAGATCCTAACTCTATTTTTGGTCAGAGATCCTAACTCTATCTACGGACAGAGCTCACAACTCTATCTGGGGACAGAGATCCTAACTCTATCTGGGGACAGAGATCCGAACTCTTTCTGGGGACAGAAATCCTAACTCTATCTGTGAACAGAGTTCCTAATCCTATCTGGGGACAGAGATCCGAATTCTATCTGTGAACAGAGATCCTAACACGATCTGGGAACAGAGATCCTATCTCTATCTGGGGACAGAGATGCTAACTCTATCTGTGAACAGAGATCCTAACACGATCTGGGAACAGAGATCCTAACTCTATCTGGGGACAGAGATCCTAACTCTATCTGGGGACAGAGATGCTAACTCTATCTGGGGACAGAGATGCTAACTCTATCTGGGGACAGAGATCCAACCCTATCTGGGGACAGAGATGCTAACTCTATCTGGGGACGGAGATCCTAACTCTATCTGGGGACAGAGATCTTAACTCTATCTGTGGACAGAGAGGCTAAACCTATCTGGGGTCAGAGATCCTAATTCTATCTGGGGACAGATATCCTAACTCTATTTGTGGTCAGAGATCTTAACTATATCTACGGACAGAGATCCCAACTCTATCTGGGGACAGAGATCCTCACTCTCTCTGTGAACAGAGATCCTAACCTTATTTGCTAACAGAGATCCTAAAACTATCTTGGGACAGAGATCCTAAATTTACCTGGGGATAGATACCTTAACTATATCTGGGGACAGAGATCCTAACTCTATCTGGGGACAGAGATCCTAACTCTATCTACGGACAGAAATCCTAACTCTACCTGGGGACAGATATCCTAACTCTATCTAGGGACAGAGATTCTAACTCTTATCGGTGAACAGAGATCCTAACTCTATCTGTGAACAGAGATCATAACTCTATCGGGGGACAGAGATCCTAACTGTATCTGGGGACAGAGATCCTATCTCTACCTGGGGACAGATATCCTAACTCTATCCAGGGACAGAGATTCTAACTCTATCTGTGAACAGAGATCCTAAATTATCTGGGGACAGAGATCCTAACTCTATCTTGGGAGAGAAATTCTAAATCAATCTGGAGACAAAAATCATAACTCTGTATGGGGAATGAGATCCTAACCCTATCTGGGGTCAGAGATTATAACTCAATCTTTGAACAGAAATCCTAACTCTATCTGGGGAATGAGATCCTAACCCTATCTGTGAACAGAGATCCTAACCCTATCTGGGGACAGAGATCCTAACTGTATCTGGGGACAGAGATCGTAACTCTTTCGCTGGACAGAGAGGCTAAACCTATCTGGGGGCAGAGATCCTAACACTATCTGTGAACAGAGATCTTAACTCTATTTTGCAACAGAGATCCTAAAACTATAGGGGGGCAGAGATTCTAATTCTATCTGCGGACAGAGATCCTAACTCTATCTGGGGAAAGAGATCCTAACTCTATCTGGGGACAGAGATCCTAACTCTATCTGGGGACAAATTTCCTAAACCTATCTGGGGACACAGTAACGAACTCCATCTGTGAACAGAGATCCTAATCCTAGCTGTGAACAGGGAAGCTAAACTTATCTGGGGACAGAGATCCGAAATCCATCTGGGGGCAGAAATCCTGACCCTATCTGGGGACAGAGATCATAACTCTATCTGGGAATAGAGATCCTATCTGTATCTGGGGACAGAGATCCTAACCCAATCTGTGAACAGAGATCCTAACTCTATTTGTGGTCAGAGATACTAACTCTATCTGGGAACAGAGATTCTAACTCTATCTACGGACAGAGCTCCCAACTCTATCTGGGGACAGAGATCCTAACTCTATCTACGGACAGAGCTCCCAACTCTATCTACGGACAGAGATCCTAACTCTACCTGGGGACAGATATCCTAACTCTATCTGTGAACAGAGATCAGAACTCTATCTTAGGACAGATTCCTAAATCAATCTGGAGACAAAAATTATAACTCTGTCTGGGAACAGAGATCCTAACCCTATTTGGGGAAAGAGATCGTAACTCTATCTGGGGACAGAGATCCTAACCCTATCTGGGGACAGAGATTATAACACAATCTGTGAACAGAAATCCTAACTCTATCTGGGGAATGAGATCCTAACCCTTTCTGTGAACAGAGATCCTAACCCTATTTGTCAACAGAGATCCGAAAACTATAGGGGGACAGAGATCCTAACTCTATCTGGAGACAAATTTCCTAAACCTATCTGGGGACAGAGAACCGAACTCCATCTGTGAACAGAGATCCTAATCCTAGCTGTGAACAGAGATGCTAAACTTATCTGGGGACAGAGATCCGAAATCTATCCGGGGGCAGAAATCCTAACCCAATCTGTGAACAGAGATCCTAACTCTATTTGTGGTCAGAGATCCTAACTCTATCTGGGGACAGAGATCCTAACTCTATCTACGGACAGAGCTCCCAACTCTATCTGGGGACAGAGATCCAAACTCTATCTACGGACTGAGCTCCCAACTCTATCTACGGACAGAGATCCTAACTCAATCTGGGGACAGAGAGCCTCACTCTATCTGGGGACAGAGATCCTAACCCTCCCTGGGGACAGAGATCCTAACTCTATCTGGGGAAAGAGATCCGAATTCTATCTGTGAACAGAGATCCTAACTCTATCTTGGGAGAGAAATCCTAAATCAATCTGGAGACAAAAATCATAACTCTGTCTGGGGAATGAGATCCTAACCCTATCTGTGGACAGAGATCATAACTCCATCTGGGAATAGAGATCCTATCTTTCTCTGGTGACCGAGATCCTAACCCAATCTGTGAACAGGTATCCTAACCCAATCTGGGAACAGAGATCCTAACCCTATCTGTGGACAGAGATCCTAATTCTATCTGGGGACAGAGATCCTAACTCTATCTACGGACAGAGCTCCCAGCTATATCTGGGGACAGAGATCCTAAATCTATCTGGGGACAGAGATCCTAAATCTATCTGGGGACAGATACCCTAACTCTATCTAGGGACAGAGATCCTAACTCTATCTGTGAACAGAGATCCTAACTCTATCTTGGGAGAGAAATCCTAAATCAATCTGGAGACAAAAATCATAACTCTGTCTGGGGAATGAGATCCTAACCCTATCTGTGGACAGAGATCATAACTCCATCTGGGAATAGAGATCCTATCTTTCTCTGGTGACCGAGATCCTAACCCAATCTGTGAACAGATCCTAACTCTATTTGTGGTCAGAGATCCTAACTCTATCTACGGACAGAGCTCCCAACTCTATCTGGGGACAGAGATCCTAACTCTATCTGGGGACTGAGATCCTAACTCTATCTGGGGACAGAGATTCGAACTATATCTGGGGACAGAGATCCTAACTCTATCTGGGGACAGAGATCCTAACTCTATCTTGGGACAGAGACCCTAACTCTATCTGGGGAAAGAGATCCTAATTCTATCTGGGGACAGAGATCCTAACTCTATCTGGGGAAAGAGATCCTAATTCTATCTGGGGACAGAGATCCTAACTCTCTCTGGGGACAGAGACCCTAACTCTATCTGGGGACAGAGATCCTAACTCTACCTGGGGACAGATATCCTAACTCTATCTAGGGACAGAGATTCTAACTCTATCTGTGAATAGAGATCCTAACTCTATCTGTGAACAGAGATCATATCTCTATCTGGGGACAGAGATCCTAACTCTATCTGAGGACACATATCCTATTTCTATCTGTGAACAGATATCCTAACTCTATCTGGGGACAGAGATCCAAACCTTACCTGTGGACAGATATCCTAACTCTATCTGGGGACAGAGATCCTAACTCTATCTGGGGACAGAGATCCTAACTCTATCTGGGGACAGAGATCCTAACTCTATCTGGGGAAAGAGATCCTAATTCTATCTGGGGACAGATATCCTAACTCTATCTGGGTACAGACATCCTATTTCTATCTGTGAACAGATAGGCTAACTCTATCTGGGGACAGAGATCCAAAACTTACCTGTGGACAGATATCCTAATTCTATCTGGGGAATGAGATCCTAACCCTATCTGGGGACAGAGATTATAACTCAATCTGTGAAAAGAAATCCTAACTCTATCTGGGGAATGAGATCCTAACCCTATCTGTGAACAGAGATCCTAACCCTATCTGGGGACAGAGATCCTAATTCTATCTGGGGAGAGAGATCCTAACTCTATCTACGGACAGAGCTCCCAGCTATATCTGGGGACAGAGATCCTAACTCTATCTGGGGACAGAGACCCTAACTCTATCTGGGGAAAGAGATCCTAATTCTATCTGGGGACAGAGATCCTAACTCTATCTGGGGACAAAGATCCTAACTCTATCTGGGGACAGAGATCCTAACTCTATCTGGGGACAAAGATCCTAACTCTATCTGGGGACAGAGATCCTAACTCTATCTGGGGACAGTGACCCTTACTCTACCTGGGGACAGATATCCTAACTCTATCATGGGACAGAGATCCTAACTCTATCTGTGAACAGAGATCCTAACTCTATCTACGGAGAGAAATCCTAAATCAATCTGGAGACAAAAATCATAACTCTGTCTGGGGACAGAGATCCTAAGCCTATCTGGGGACAGAGATTATAACTCAATCTGTGAACAGAAATCCTACCTCTATCTGGGGAATGAGATCCTAACCCTATCTGTGAAGAGAGAAACTAACCCTATCTGGGGACAGAGATCATAACTCTATCTGGGAATAGAGATCCTATCTGTATCTGGGGGCAGAGATCCTAACTCAATCTGTGAACAGATCCTAACTCTATTTGTGGTCAGAGATCCTAACTCTATCTACGGACAGAGCTCCCAACTCTATCTGGGGACAGAGATCCTAACTCTATCTGGGGACAGAGATCCAAACTCTATCTGGGGACAGAGATCCTAACCCTATCTGGGGACAGAGATTATAACTCAATCTGTGAAAAGAAATCCTAACTCTATCTGGGGAATGAGATCCTAACCCTATCTGTGAACAGAGATCCTAACCCTATCTGGGGACAGAGATCCTAATTCTATCTGGGGACAGAGATCCTAACTCTATCTACGGACAGAGCTCCCAGCTATATCTGGGGACAGAGATCCTAACTCTATCTGGGGACAGAGACCCTAACTCTATCTGGGGAAAGAGATCCTAATTCTATCTGGGGACAGAGATCCTAACTCTATCTGGGGACAGAGATCCTAACTCTATCTGGGGACAGAGATCCTAACTCTATCTGGGGACAGTGACCCTTACTCTACCTGGGGACAGATATCCTAACTCTATCATGGGACAGAGATCCTAACTCTATCTGTGAACAGAGATCCTAACTCTATCTACGGAGAGAAATCCTAAATCAATCTGGAGACAAAAATCATAACTCTGTCTGGGGACAGAGATCCTAAGCCTATCTGGGGACAGAGATTATAACTCAATCTGTGAACAGAAATCCTACCTCTATCTGGGGAATGAGATCCTAACCCTATCTGTGAAGAGAGAAACTAACCCTATCTGGGGACAGAGATCATAACTCTATCTGGGAATAGAGATCCTATCTGTATCTGGGGGCAGAGATCCTAACTCAATCTGTGAACAGATCCTAACTCTATTTGTGGTCAGAGATCCTAACTCTATCTACGGACAGAGCTCCCAACTCTATCTGGGGACAGAGATCCTAACTCTATCTGGGGACAGAGATCCAAACTCTATCTGGGGACAGAGATCCTAACTCTATCTGGGGAAAGAGATCCTAATTATATCTGGGGACAAAGATCCTAACTCTCTCTGTGAACAGAGATCATAACTCAATCTGGTGACAGAGATCCTAATTCTATCTGGGGACAGAGATCCTAACTCTATCTGGGGAAAGAGATCCTAATTCTATCTGGGGACAGAGATCCTAACTCTATCTACGGACAGAGATACAACCCTATCTGGGGACAGAGATCCTCACTCAATCTGGGGACAGAGATCCTAATCCTAGCTGTGAACAGAGATGCTAAACTGATCTGGGGACAGAGATCCTAACTCTATTTGTGGTCAGAGATCCTAACTCTATCTGGGGACAGAGATCCTAACTCTATCTACGGACAGAGCTCCCAACTCTATCTGGGGACAGAGATCCAAACTCTATCTATGGACTGAGCTCCCAACTCTATCTACGGACAGAGATCCTAACTCAATCTGGGGACAGAGAGCCTCACTCTATCTGGGGACAGAGATCCTAACCCTCCCTGGGGACAGAGATCCTAACTCTATCTGGGGAAAGAGATCCTAATTCTATCTGGGGACAGAGATCCTAACTCTATCTGAGGACAGAGACCCTAAGCTGATCTGGGGACAGAAATTGTAACTCCATCTGAGAACAGAGATCCTAACTCTATCTGGGGAAAGAGATCCAACCCTATCTGGGGACAGAGATCCTAACTCTATCTGAGAACAGGGATCATAACTCTATCTGGGGACAGATATCCTATTTATATCTGTGAACAGATATCCTAACTCTATCTGGGGTCAGAGATCCAAACCATACCTGTGGACTGATATCCTAACTCTATCTGTGGACAGAGATCCTAACTCTATCTTGGGACAGAAATCATAAATCAATCTGGAGACAAAAATCATAACTCTGTCTGGGGACAGATATCATATCCCTATTTGGGGAAAGAGATCGTAACTCTATCTTGGGACAGAGATCCTAACCCTATCTGGGGACAGAGACTATAACTCAATCTGTGAACAGAAATCCTAACTCTATCTGGGGAATGAGATACTAACCCTATCTGTGAACAGAGATCCTAACCCTATCTGGGGACAGAGATCCTAACTCTATCTGGGGACAGAGATCGTAACTCTTTCGCTGGACAGAGAGGCTAAACCTATCTGGGGACATAGATCCTAACACGATCTGTGAACAGAGATCCTAATCCTAGCTGTGAACAGAGATGCTAAACTTAACTGGGGACAGAGATCCTAACTATATCTGGGGGCAGAGAGGCTAACTCTTTCTGGGGCGGAGCTCCGAAGTCTATCTGGGGACAGAAATTGTAATTCCATCTGTGTACAGAGATCCTAACTCTACCTGGCAACAGTGATCCTATCCCTATCGGAGGACAGAGATCCTATCTGTATCTGGGGAAAGAGATCCTAATTCTACCTGGGGACAGATATCCTAACTCTATCTGGGTACAGACATCCTATTTCTATCTCTGAACAGATAGGCTAACTCTATCTGGGGACAGAGATCCAAAACTTACCTGTGGACAGATATCCTAATTCTATCTGGGGAATGAGATCCTAACCCTATTTGGGGACAGAGATTATAACTCAATCTGTGAAAAGAAATCCTAACTCTATCTGGGGAATGAGATCCTAACCCTATCTGTGAACAGAGATCCTAACCCTATCTGGGGACAGAGATCCTAATTCTATCTGGGGACAGAGATCCTAACTCTATCTACGGACAGAGCTCCCAGCTATATCTGGGGACAGAGATCCTAACTCTATCTGGGGAAAGAGATCCTAATTCTATCTGGGGACAGAGATCCTAACACTATCTGGGGACAGAGATCCTAACTCTATCTGGGGACAGAGATCCTAACTCTATCTGGGGACAGTGACCCTTACTCTACCTGGGGACAGATATCCTAACTCTATCTAGGGACAGAGATCCTAACTCTATCTGTGAACAGAGATCCTAACTCTATCTTCGGAGAGAAATCCTAAATCAATCTGGAGACAAAAATCATAACTCTGTCTGGGGACAGAGATCCTAAGCCTATCTGGGGACAGAGATTATAACTCAATCTGTGAACAGAAATCCTACCTCTATCTGGGGAATGAGATCCTAACCCTATCTGTGAAGAGAGAAACTAACCCTATCTGGGGACAGAGATCATAACTCTATCTGGGAATAGAGATCCTATCTGTATCTGGGGGCAGAGATCCTAACTCAATCTGTGAACAGATCCTAACTCTATTTGTGGTCAGAGATCCTAACTCTATCTACGGACAGAGCTCCCAACTCTATCTGGGGACAGAGATCCTAACTCTATCTGGGGACAGAGATCCAAACTCTATCTGGGGACAGAGATCCTAACTCTATCTGGGGAAAGAGATCCAAATTCTATCTGGGGACAAAGATCCTAACTCTCTCTGTGAACAGAGATCATAACTCAATCTGGTGACAGAGATCCTAATTCTATCTGGGGACAGAGATCCACCTCTATCTGGGGAAAGAGATCCTAATTCTATCTGGGGACAGAGATCCTAACTCTATCTACGGACAGAGATACAACCCTATCTGGGGACAGAGATCCTCACTCAATCTGGGGACAGAGATCCTAATCCTAGCTGTGAACAGAGATGCTAAACTGATCTGGGGACAGAGATCCTAACTCTATTTGTGGTCAGAGATCCTAACTCTATCTGGGGACAGAGATCCTAACTCTATCTACGGACAGAGCTCCCAACTCTATCTGGGGACAGAGATCCAAACTCTATCTATGGACTGAGCTCCCAACTCTATCTACGGACAGAGATCCTAACTCAATCTGGGGACAGAGAGCCTCACTCTATCTGGGGACAGAGATCCTAACCCTCCCTGGGGACAGAGATCCTAACTCTATCTGGGGAAAGAGATCCTAATTCTATCTGGGGACAGAGATCCTAACTCTATCTGAGGACAGAGACCCTAAGCTGATCTGGGGACAGAAATTGTAACTCCATCTGAGAACAGAGATCCTAACTCTATCTGGGGAAAGAGATCCAACCCTATCTGGGGACAGAGATCCTAACTCTATCTGAGAACAGGGATCATAACTCTATCTGGGGACAGATATCCTATTTATATCTGTGAACAGATATCCTAACTCTATCTGGGGTCAGAGATCCAAACCATACCTGTGGACTGATATCCTAACTCTATCTGTGGACAGAGATCCTAACTCTATCTTGGGACAGAAATCATAAATCAATCTGGAGACAAAAATCATAACTCTGTCTGGGGACAGATATCATATCCCTATTTGGGGAAAGAGATCGTAACTCTATCTTGGGACAGAGATCCTAACCCTATCTGGGGACAGAGACTATAACTCAATCTGTGAACAGAAATCCTAACTCTATCTGGGGAATGAGATACTAACCCTATCTGTGAACAGAGATCCTAACCCTATCTGGGGACAGAGATCCTAACTCTATCTGGGGACAGAGATCGTAACTCTTTCGCTGGACAGAGAGGCTAAACCTATCTGGGGACATAGATCCTAACACGATCTGTGAACAGAGATCCTAATCCTAGCTGTGAACAGAGATGCTAAACTTAACTGGGGACAGAGATCCTAACTATATCTGGGGGCAGAGAGGCTAACTCTTTCTGGGGCGGAGCTCCGAAGTCTATCTGGGGACAGAAATTGTAATTCCATCTGTGTACAGAGATCCTAACTCTACCTGGCAACAGTGATCCTATCCCTATCGGAGGACAGAGATCCTAACTCTATCTGGGGATAGAGA
Organism: Squalus acanthias; assembly: GCA_030390025.1. Taxonomy (NCBI): domain Eukaryota; kingdom Metazoa; phylum Chordata; class Chondrichthyes; order Squaliformes; family Squalidae; genus Squalus; species Squalus acanthias. The sequence continues at coordinate 120,558 of JASTWF010000998.1, read as the reverse complement.
TCCTAACTCTACCTGGGGACAGATATCCTAAATCTATCTGGGTACAGACATCCTATTTCTATCTGTGAACAGATAGGCTAACTCTATCTGGGGACAGAGATCCAAAACTTACCTGTGGACAGATATCCTAATTCTATCTGGGGAATGAGATCCTAACTCTATCTGGGGACAGAGATTATAACTCAATCTGTGAAAAGAAATCCTAACTCTATCTGGGGAATGAGATCCTAACCCTATCTGTGAACAGAGATCCTAACCCTATCTGGGGACAGAGATCCTAATTCTATCTGGGGACAGAGATCCTAACTCTATCTACGGACAGAGCTCCCAGCTATATCTGGGGACAGAGTTCCTAACTCTATCTGGGGACAGAGACCCTAACTCTATCTGGGGAAAGAGATCCTAATTCTATCTGGGGACAGAGATCCTAACTCTATCTGGGGACAGAGATCCTAACTCTATCTGGGGACAATGACCCTTACTCTACCTGGGGACAGATATCCTAACTCTATCTAGGGACAGAGATCCTAACTTTATCTGTGAACAGAGATCCTAACTCTATCTTCGGAGAGAAATCCTAAATCAATCTGGAGACAAAAATCATAACTCTGTCTGGGGACAGAGATCCTAAGCCTATCTGGGGACAGAGATTATAACTCAATCCGTGAACAGAATTCCTACCTCTATCTGGGGAATGAGTTCCTAACCCTATCTGTGAAGAGAGAAACTAACCCTATCTGGGGACAGAGATCATAACTCTATCTGGGAATAGAGATCCTATCTGTATCTGGGGGCAGAGATCCTAACTCAATCTGTGAACAGATCCTAACTCTATTTGTGGTCAGAGATCCTAACTCTATCTACGGACAGAGCTCCCAACTCTATCTGGGGACAGAGATCCTAACTCTATCTGGGGACAGAGATCCTAACTCTATCTGGGGACAGAGATCCTAACTCTATCTGGGGAAAGAGATCCTAATTCTATCTGGGGACAAAGATCCTAACTCTCTCTGTGAACAGAGATCATAACTCAATCTGGTGACAGAGATCCTATTTCTATCTGGGGACAGATATCCTAACTCTATCTGGGGAAAGAGATCCTAATTCTATCTGGGGACAGAGATCCTAACTCTATCTACGGACAGAGATACAACCCTATCTGGGGACAGAGATCCTCACTCAATCTGGGGACAGAGATCCTAATCCTAGCTGTGAACAGAGATGCTAAACTGATCTGGGGACAGAGATCCTAACTCTATTTGTGGTCAGAGATCCTAACTCTATCTGGGGACAGAGATCCTAACTCTATCTACGGACAGAGCTCCCAACTCTATCTGGGGACAGAGATCCCAACTCTATCTACGGACTGAGCTCCCAACTCTATCTACGGACAGAGATCCTAACTCAATCTGGGGACAGAGAGCCTCACTCTATCTGGGGACAGAGATCCTAACCCTCCCTGGGGACAGAGATCCTAACTCTATCTGGGGAAAGAGATCCTAATTCTATCTGGGGACAGAGATCCTAACTCTATCTGAGGACAGAGACCCGAAGCTGATCTGGGGACAGAAATTGTAACTCCATCTGAGAACAGAGATCCTAACTCTATCTGGGGAAAGAGATCCAACCCTATCTGGGGACAGAGATCCTAACTCTATCTGAGAACAGGGATCATAACTCTATCTGGGGACAGATATCCTATTTATATCTGTGAACAGATATCCTAACTCTATCTGGGGTCAGAGATCCAAACCATACCTGTGGACTGATAACCTAACTCTATCTGTGGACAGAGATCCTAACTCTATCTTGGGACAGAAATCATAAATCAATCTGGAGACAAAAATCATAACTCTGTCTGGGGACAGATATCATATCCTTATGTGGGGAAAGAGATCGTAACTCTATCTTGGGACAGAGATCCTAACCCTATCTGGGGTCAGAGACTATAACTCAATCTGTGAACAGAAATCCTAACTCTATCTGGGGAATGAGATACTAACCCTATCTGTGAACAGAGATCCTAACCCTATCTGGGGACAGAGATCCTAACTGTATCTGGGGACAGAGATCGTAACTCTTTCGCTGGACAGAGAGGCTAAACCTATCTGGGGACAGAGATCCTAACACTATCTGTGAACAGAGATCCTAATCCTAGCTGTGAACAGAGATGCTAAACTTAACTGGGGACAGAGATCCTAACTATATCTGGGGGCAGAGAGGCTAACTCTTTCTGGGGCGGAGCTCCGAAGTCTATCTGGGGACAGAAATTGTAATTCCATCTGTGAACAGAGATCCTAACTCTACCTGGCAACAGTGATCCTATCCCTATCGGAGGACAGAGATCCTATCTGTATCTGGGGAAAGAGATCCTAATTGTATCTGGGGACAGAGATCCTAACTATATCTACGGACAGAGATACAACCCTATCTGGGGACAGAGATCCTAACTCTATCTGGGGACAGAGATCCTAACTCTACCTGGGGACAAATAGCCTAACTCTATCTACGGACAGAGATTCTAACTCGATCTGTGAACAGAGATCCTAACTCTATCTGGGTACAGACATCCTATTTCTATCTATGAACAGATAGGCTAACTCTATCTGGGGACAGAGATCCAAAACTTACCTGTGGAAGATATCCTAACACTATCTGGGGACAGAGATCCTAACTCTATCTGGGGAAAGAGATCCTAATTCTATCTGGGGACAGAGATCCTAACTCTATCTGGGGAAAGAGATCCTAATTCTATCTGGGGACAGAGATCCTAACTCTATCAACGGACAGAGCTCCCAACTCTATCTGGGGACAGAGATCCTAACTCTATCTGGGGACAGAGATTCTAACTCTATCTGTGAACAGAGATCCTAACTTATCTGGGCCAGAGATCCTAACTCTATCTGGGGACAGAGATCCTAATTCTATCTGGGGACAGAGATCCTAACTCTATCTTGGGAGAGAAATTCTAAATCAATCTGGAGACAAAAATCATAACTCTGTCTGGGGAATGAGATCCTAACCCTATCTGGGGACAGAGATTATAACTCAATCTGTGAACAGAAATCCTAACTCTATCTGGGGAATGAGATCCTAACCCTATCTGTGAACAGAGATCCTAACCCTATCTGCGGACAGAGATCGTAACTCTTTCGCTGGACAGAGAGGCTAAACCTATCTGGGGACAGAGATCCTAACACTATCTGTGAACAGAGATCTTAACTCTATTTTGCAACAGAGATCCTAAAACTATAGGGGGGCAGAGATTCTAATTCTATCTGGGGACAGAGATGCCTAACCTCCCTGGGGAGAGAGATCCTAACTCTATCTGGGGAAAGAGATCCTAATTCTATCTGGGGACAGAGATCCTAACTCTATCTGGGGAAAGAGATCCTAATTCTATCTGGGGACAGAGATCCTAACTCTATCTGGGGACAGAGACCCTAACTCTATCTGGGGAAAGAGATCCTAATTCTATCTGGGGACAGAGATCCTAACTCTATCTACGGACAGAGCTCCCAACTCTATCTGGGGACAGAGATCCTAACTCTATCTGGGGACAGAGATCCTAACTCTATCTGGGGACAGAGATCCTAACTCTACCTGGTGACAGATATCCTAACTCTATCTGGGGAATGAGATCCTAACCCTATCTGTGAACAGAGATACTAACCCTATCTGGGGACAGAGATCCTAACTCTATCTGCGGACAGAGATCGTAAATCATTCGCTGGACAGAGAGGCTAAACCTATCTGGAGACAAAGATCCTAACACTATCTGTGAACAGAGATCTTAACTCTATTTGGCAACAGAGATCCTAAAACTATAGGGGGGCAGAGATTCTAATTCTATCTGGGGACAGGGATCCTAACTCTATCTGGGGACAGAGCTCCCAACTCTATCTGGGGAAAGAGATCCTAACTCTATCTGGGGACAGAGATCCTAACTCTATCTGGAGACAAATTTCCTAAACCTATCTGGGGACAGAGAACCGAACTCCATCTGTGAACAGAGATCCTAATCCTAGCTGTGAACAGAGATGCTAAACTTATCTGGGGACAGAGATCCGAAATCTATCCGGGGGCAGAAATCCTAACCCAATCTGTGAACAGAGATCCTAACTCTAGTTGTGGTCAGAGATCCTAACTCTATCTGGGGACAGAGATCCTAACTCTATCTACGGACTGAGCTCCCAACTCTATCTACGGACAGAGATCCTAACTCAATTTGGGGACAGAGAGCCTCACTCTATCTGGGGACAGAGATCCTAACCCTCCCTGGGGACAGAGATCCTAACTCTATCTGGGGAAAGAGATCCTAATTCTATCTGGGGACAGAGATCCTAACTCTATCTGGGGAAAGAGATCCGAATTCTATCTACGGACAGAGCTCCCAACTCTATCTGGGGACAGAGATCCTAACTCTATCTGGGGACAGAGACCCTAAGCTGATCTGGGGACAGAAATTGTAACTCCATCTGAGAACAGAGATCCTAACTCTATCTGGGGAAAGAGATCCAACCCTATCTGGGGACAGATATCCTATTTCTATCTGTGAACAGATATCCTAACTCTATCTGGGGTCAGAGATCCAAACCATACCTGTGGACTGATATCCAAACTCTATCTGTGGACAGAGATCCTAACTCTATCTTGGGACAGAAATCATGGCCCAGAAATTGATCTCGCTCTGTTCCCGCGGGGGTAAGGAGCAGGCGCGATCTCTCACTCCGCGTTGGCTTTTTCAGATCCAGCTCGCACGAACTTGATGTTCCAGACATCAGCTGGGCAGTGCTTGCGTATCCCACCGGCGTAGTGAATTTGTGCGAGCTGTGGGATCACGTGACTCAGTTAGAGCCAATGGCAGCACACCATCTTCCATTCATAAGTTTCACATACGTGCTGTGGAAGCTATGAATCTTACACCACCCCAAAATATCAGCTAAACCTCAATTAAATTTAAAAAAAAAACATCACATTAATAAAATAAGTATAGTTAAATAAATTAACCATTTTAAATAAAAAATTAAATTTTTGAAAAAATTTAAAATCTTTTAAAAAGTTATAAAAATAAACTTACCTGTCTTTAAAGTCTCTAAAAAAGATATACCTGTTAAAAAAAATTCAAAAAAATACTTAATTCACTACTTACCTTGTTAAAAGTGGGTCTTACTCCTCCTTTTTCCATTTCTAAAATCTTCCGTCCTTACCTGCGCGTCCAAAGCACTAAGTGCACAGCGTGCGCGCAGCCTGTAGCGCGCACGCGATGCACCGAGGAACCGCCCTCTTTTCCAAAGACCAAGTGCCGGTTTTCAGCGCATGCGCAGGTCATGCAGAAAACCGGCAATTGGAAAGAGAATACGCGAGAGGACGCATTGCGTGCTCTCGCGCAGCGGGATCAATTTTTGGCCCCATGAATCAATCTGGAGACAAAAATCATAACTCTGTCTGGGGACAGATATCATATCCCTATTTGGGGAAAGAGATCGTAACTCTATCTTGGGACAGAGATCCTAACCCTATCTGGGGACAGAGACTATAACTCAATCTGTGAACAGAAATCCTAACACTGTCTGGGGAATGAGATCCTAACCCTATCTGTGAACAGAGATCCTAACCCTATCTGGGGACAGAGATCCTAACTCTATCTGGGGACAGAGATCGTAACTCTTTCGCTGGACAGAGAGGCTAAACCTATCTGGGGACAGAGATCCTAACACTATCTGTGAACAGAGATCCTAATCCTAGCTGTGAACAGAGATGCTAAACTTAACTGGGGACAGAGATCCTAACTATATCTGGGGGCAGAGATGCTAACTCTTTCTGGGGCAGAGCTCCTAAGTCTATCTGGGGATAGAAATTGAAATTCCATCTGTGAACAGAGACCTAACTCTACCTGGCAACAGTGATCCGATCTCTATCGGAGGACAGAGATCCTATCTGTATCTGGGGACAGAGATCCTAACCCAATCTGTGAACAGAGATCCTAACTCTATTTTTGGTCAGAGATCCTAACTCTATCTACGGACAGAGCTCACAACTCTATCTGGGGACAGAGATCCTAACTCTATCTGGGGACAGAGATCCGAACTCTATCTGGGGACAGAGATCCTAACTCTATCTGTGAACAGAGATCCTCACACGATCTGGGGACAGAGATCCTAACTCTATCTGTGAACAGAGATCCTAACACGATCTGGGAACAGAGATCCTATCTCTATCTGGGGACAGAGATGCTAACTCTATCTGTGAACAGAGATCCTAACTCTACCTGGCAACAGTGATCCTATCTCTATCGGAGGACAGAGATCCTATCTGTATCTGGGGACAGAGATCCTAACCCAATCTGTGAACAGAGATCCTAACTCTATTTTTGGTCAGAGATCCTAACTCTATCTACGGACAGAGCTCACAACTCTATCTGGGGACAGAGATCCTAACTCTATCTGGGGACAGAGATCCGAACTCTTTCTGGGGACAGAAATCCTAACTCTATCTGTGAACAGAGTTCCTAATCCTATCTGGGGACAGAGATCCGAATTCTATCTGTGAACAGAGATCCTAACACGATCTGGGAACAGAGATCCTATCTCTATCTGGGGACAGAGATGCTAACTCTATCTGTGAACAGAGATCCTAACACGATCTGGGAACAGAGATCCTAACTCTATCTGGGGACAGAGATCCTAACTCTATCTGGGGACAGAGATGCTAACTCTATCTGGGGACAGAGATGCTAACTCTATCTGGGGACAGAGATCCAACCCTATCTGGGGACAGAGATGCTAACTCTATCTGGGGACGGAGATCCTAACTCTATCTGGGGACAGAGATCTTAACTCTATCTGTGGACAGAGAGGCTAAACCTATCTGGGGTCAGAGATCCTAATTCTATCTGGGGACAGATATCCTAACTCTATTTGTGGTCAGAGATCTTAACTATATTTAAAAAGGGCAGTAGACAGAAGGCTGGTAACTATAGACCGGTTAGCCTAACATCTGTGGTAGGTAAAATTTTGGAGTCCATTATTAAGGAAACAGTAACAGGACATTTGGATAATCATAATTTAATAGGACAAAGTCAGCATGGTTTTACGAAGGGGAAGTCATGTTTGACAAATTTGCTGGAGTTCTTTGAGGAAGTAACATATAGAGTGGATAAAGGGGAACCAGTGGACGTAGTGTATTTAGACTTCCAAAAGGCATTTGACAAGGTGCCACACAAAAGATTATTGCTTAAGGTAAAAAATCACGGAATTGGGGGTAATATTCTGGCATGGATAGAGGATTGGCTATCTAACAGAAAGCAAAGAGTTGGGATAAATGGTTCATTCTCAGACTGGCAATCAGTAACTAGTGGTGTTCCACAGGGGTCAGTGCTGGGTCCCCAACTCTTCACAATCTATATTAACGATTTGGAGGAAGGGACCAAGTGTAACATATCAAAATTTGCAGATGATACAAAGATGGGAGGGAAAGTAGTGAATGAGGAGGACATAAAAAACCTGCAAGGGGACATAGACAGGCTAAGTAAGTGGGCAGAGATTTGGCAGATGGAATACAACACTGGAAAGTGTGAGGTGATGCACTTTGGCAGGAAAAATCCTAGAGCAATTTATTATCTTAATGGCAAGAAACTGGAGAGTACTGAAGTGCAAAGGGATCTGGGGGTCCTGGTGCACGAAACTCAAAAGGTTAGTATGCAGGTGCAGCAAGTGATTAAGAAGGCAAATGGAATGTTGGCTTTCATTGCTAGGGGGATAGAATATAAAAATAGGGAGGTATTGCTTCAGTTGTACAAGGTATTGGTGAGACCGCACCTGGAATACTGCATACAGTTTTGGTGTCCTTACTTAAGGAAAGACATCCTTGCTCTCGAGGCAGTGCAAAAAAGGTTCATTCGGTTAATCCCGGGGATGAGGGGGTGGTCATATGAGGAGAGGTTGGGTAGATTGGGACTCTACTCATTGGAGTTCAGAAGAATGAGAGGCGATCTTATTGAAACATATAAGATTGTGAAGGGGTTGGATCGGGTGGATGCGGGGAGGATGTTCCCGATGACAGGTGAGACGAGAACTAGGGGACATAGTCTTAGAATAAGGGGCTGCTCTTTCAAAACTGAGATGAGGAGGAACTACTTCACTCAGAGGGTGGTAGGTCCATGGAATATGCTGCCACAAAAAGCTGTAGAAGCTACAACATTAATTAAATTTAAAACAGAAATAGACAGTTTCCTAGAAGTAAAGGGCATTAAGGGTTACGGGGAGCGGGCAGGAATTTGGACATGAGTCTAGGTTCGGATCGGTCATGGCCCTGTGGGTAGTGGAGCGGGCCCAGGGACTGTGTAGCCTGATTCTGCTCCTATTTCGTGTGTGCAATTCTGTTAGATGCAGGAGATGGTTCTGTGATAGATAGTAGATTGGCGGTTAGGATCAGATCAGCCATGATCTTATTGAATGGCGGAGCAGGCTCGAGGGGCCGATTGGCCTACTCCTGCTCCTATTTCTTATGTTCTTATGTTCTTATATCTACGGACAGAGATCCCAACTCTATCTGGGGACAGAGATCCTCACTCTCTCTGTGAACAGAGATCCTAACCTTATTTGCTAACAGAGATCCTAAAACTATCTTGGGACAGAGATCCTAAATTTACCTGGGGATAGATACCTTAACTATATCTGGGGACAGAGATCCTAACTCTATCTGGGGACAGAGATCCTAACTCTATCTACGGACAGAAATCCTAACTCTACCTGGGGACAGATATCCTAACTCTATCTAGGGACAGAGATTCTAACTCTTATCGGTGAACAGAGATCCTAACTCTATCTGTGAACAGAGATCATAACTCTATCGGGGGACAGAGATCCTAACTGTATCTGGGGACAGAGATCCTATCTCTACCTGGGGACAGATATCCTAACTCTATCTAGGGACAGAGATTCTAACTCTATCTGTGAACAGAGATCCTAAATTATCTGGGGACAGAGATCCTAACTCTATCTTGGGAGAGAAATTCTAAATCAATCTGGAGACAAAAATCATAACTCTGTATGGGGAATGAGATCCTAACCCTATCTGGGGTCAGAGATTATAACTCAATCTTTGAACAGAAATCCTAACTCTATCTGGGGAATGAGATCCTAACCCTATCTGTGAACAGAGATCCTAACCCTATCTGGGGACAGAGATCCTAACTGTATCTGGGGACAGAGATCGTAACTCTTTCGCTGGACAGAGAGGCTAAACCTATCTGGGGGCAGAGATCCTAACACTATCTGTGAACAGAGATCTTAACTCTATTTTGCAACAGAGATCCTAAAACTATAGGGGGGCAGAGATTCTAATTCTATCTGCGGACAGAGATCCTAACTCTATCTGGGGAAAGAGATCCTAACTCTATCTGGGGACAGAGATCCTAACTCTATCTGGGGACAAATTTCCTAAACCTATCTGGGGACACAGTAACGAACTCCATCTGTGAACAGAGATCCTAATCCTAGCTGTGAACAGGGAAGCTAAACTTATCTGGGGACAGAGATCCGAAATCCATCTGGGGGCAGAAATCCTGACCCTATCTGGGGACAGAGATCATAACTCTATCTGGGAATAGAGATCCTATCTGTATCTGGGGACAGAGATCCTAACCCAATCTGTGAACAGAGATCCTAACTCTATTTGTGGTCAGAGATACTAACTCTATCTGGGAACAGAGATTCTAACTCTATCTACGGACAGAGCTCCCAACTCTATCTGGGGACAGAGATCCTAACTCTATCTACGGACAGAGCTCCCAACTCTATCTACGGACAGAGATCCTAACTCTACCTGGGGACAGATATCCTAACTCTATCTGTGAACAGAGATCAGAACTCTATCTTAGGACAGATTCCTAAATCAATCTGGAGACAAAAATTATAACTCTGTCTGGGAACAGAGATCCTAACCCTATTTGGGGAAAGAGATCGTAACTCTATCTGGGGACAGAGATCCTAACCCTATCTGGGGACAGAGATTATAACACAATCTGTGAACAGAAATCCTAACTCTATCTGGGGAATGAGATCCTAACCCTTTCTGTGAACAGAGATCCTAACCCTATTTGTCAACAGAGATCCGAAAACTATAGGGGGACAGAGATCCTAACTCTATCTGGAGACAAATTTCCTAAACCTATCTGGGGACAGAGAACCGAACTCCATCTGTGAACAGAGATCCTAATCCTAGCTGTGAACAGAGATGCTAAACTTATCTGGGGACAGAGATCCGAAATCTATCCGGGGGCAGAAATCCTAACCCAATCTGTGAACAGAGATCCTAACTCTATTTGTGGTCAGAGATCCTAACTCTATCTGGGGACAGAGATCCTAACTCTATCTACGGACAGAGCTCCCAACTCTATCTGGGGACAGAGATCCAAACTCTATCTACGGACTGAGCTCCCAACTCTATCTACGGACAGAGATCCTAACTCAATCTGGGGACAGAGAGCCTCACTCTATCTGGGGACAGAGATCCTAACCCTCCCTGGGGACAGAGATCCTAACTCTATCTGGGGAAAGAGATCCGAATTCTATCTACGGACAGAGCTCCCAACTCTATCTGGGGACAGAGATCCTAACTCTATCTGGGGACAGAGACCCTAAGCTGATCTGGGGACAGAAATTGTAACTCCATCTGAGAACAGAGATCCTAACTCTATCTGGGGAAAGAGATCCAACCCTATCTGGGGACAGATATCCTATTTCTATCTGTGAACAGATATCCTAACTCTATCTGGGGTCAGAGATCCAAACCATACCTGTGGACTGATATCCTAACTCTATCTGTGGACAGAGATCCTAACTCTATCTTGGGACAGAAATCATGGCCCAGAAATTGATCTCGCTCTGTTCCCGCGGGGGTAAGGAGCAGGCGCGATCTCTCACTCCGCGTTGGCTTTTTGATCCAGCTCGCACGAACTTGATGTTCCAGACATCAGCTGGGCAGTGCTTGCGTATCCCACCGGCGTAGTGAATTCGTGCGAGCTGTGGGATCACGTGACTCAGTTAGAGCCAATGGCAGCACACCATCTTCCATTCATAAGTTTCACATACGTGCTGTGGAAGCTATGAATCTTACACCCCCCAAAATATCAGCTAAACCTCAATTAAATTTTTTAAAAAAACATCACATTAATAAAATAAGTATAGTTAAATAAATTAACCATTTTAAATAAAAAATTAAATTTTTGAAAAAATTTAAAATCTTTTAAAAAGTTATAAAAATAAACTTACCTGTCTTTAAAGTCTCTAAAAAAGATATACCTGTTAAAAAAAATTCAAAAAAATACTTAATTCACTACTTACCTTGTTAAAAGTGGGTCTTACTCCTCCTTTTTCCATTTCTAAAATCTTCCGTCCTTACCTGCGCGTCCAAAGCACTAAGTGCACAGCGTGCGCGCAGCCTGTAGCGCGCACGCGATGCACCGAGGAACCGCCCCCTTTTCCAAAGACCAAGTGTCGGTTTTCAGCGCATGCGCAGGGCATGCAGAAAACCGGCAATTGGAAAGAGAATACGCGAGAGGACGCATTGCGTACTCTCGCGCAGCGGGATCAATTTTTGGCCCCATGAATCAATCTGGAGACAAAAATCATAACTCTGTCTGGGGACAGATATCATATCCCTATTTGGGGAAAGAGATCGTAACTCTATCTTGGGACAGAGATCCTAACCCTATCTGGGGACAGAGACTATAACTCAATCTGTGAACAGAAATCCTAACACTGTCTGGGGAATGAGATCCTAACCCTATCTGTGAACAGAGATCCTAACCCTATCTGGGGACAGAGATCCTAACTCTATCTGGGGACAGAGATCATAACTCTTTCGCTGGACAGAGAGGCTAAACCTATCTGGGGACAGAGATCCTAACACTATCTGCGAACAGAGATCCTAATCCTAGCTGTGAACAGAGATGCTAAACTTAACTGGGGACAGAGATCCTAACTATATCTGGGGGCAGAGATGCTAACTCTTTCTGGGGCGGAGCTCCTAAGTCTATCTGGGGATAGAAATTGTAATTCCATCTGTGAACAGAGATCCTAACTCTACCTGGCAACAGTGATCCTATCTCTATCGGAGGACAGAGATCCTATCTGTATCTGGGGACAGAGATCCTAACCCAATCTGTGAACAGAGATCCTAACTCTATTTTTGGTCAGAGATCCTAACTCTATCTACGGACAGAGCTCACAACTCTATCTGGGGACAGAGATCCTAACTCTATCTGGGGACAGAGATCCGAACTCTTTCTGGGGACAGAAATCCTAACTCTATCTGTGAACAGAGTTCCTAATCCTATCTGGGGACAGAGATCCTAATTCTATCTGTGAACAGAGATCCTAACACGATCTGGGAACAGAGATCCTATCTCTATCTGGGGACAGAGATGCTAACTCTATCTGTGAACAGAGATCCTAACTCTACCTGGCAACAGTGATCCTATCTCTATCGGAGGACAGAGATCCTATCTGTATCTGGGGACAGAGATCCTAACCCAATCTGTGAACAGAGATCCTAACTCTATTTTTGGTCAGAGATCCTAACTCTATCTACGGACAGAGCTCACAACTCTATCTGGGGACAGAGATCCTAACTCTATCTGGGGACAGAGATCCGAACTCTTTCTGGGGACAGAAATCCTAACTCTATCTGTGAACAGAGTTCCTAATCCTATCTGGGGACAGAGATCCGAATTCTATCTGTGAACAGAGATCCTAACACGATCTGGGAACAGAGATCCTAACTCTATCTGGGGACAGAGATCCTAACTCTATCTGGGGACAGAGATGCTAACTCTATCTGTGAACAGAGATCCTAACACGATCTGGGAACAGAGATCCTAACTCTATCTGGGGACAGAGATCCTAACTCTATCTGGGGACAGAGATGCTAACTCTATCTGGGGACAGAGATGCTAACTCTATCTGGGGACAGAGATCCAACCCTATCTGGGGACAGAGATGCTAACTCTATCTGGGGACGGAGATCCTAACTCTATCTGGGGACAGAGATCTTAACTCTATCTGTGGACAGAGAGGCTAAACCTATCTGGGGTCAGAGATCCTAATTCTATCTGGGGACAGATATCCTAACTCTATTTGTGGTCAGAGATCTTAACTATATCTACGGACAGAGATCCCAACTCTATCTGGGGACAGAGATCCTCACTCTCTCTGTGAACAGAGATCCTAACCTTATTTGCTAACAGAGATCCTAAAACTATCTTGGGACAGAGATCCTAAATTTACCTGGGGATAGATACCTTAACTATATCTGGGGACAGAGATCCTAACTCTATCTGGGGACAGAGATCCTAACTCTATCTACGGACAGAAATCCTAACTCTACCTGGGGACAGATATCCTAACTCTATCTAGGGACAGAGATTCTAACTCTTATCGGTGAACAGAGATCCTAACTCTATCTGTGAACAGAGATCATAACTCTATCGGGGGACAGAGATCCTAACTGTATCTGGGGACAGAGATCCTATCTCTACCTGGGGACAGATATCCTAACTCTATCTAGGGACAGAGATTCTAACTCTATCTGTGAACAGAGATCCTAAATTATCTGGGGACAGAGATCCTAACTCTATCTTGGGAGAGAAATTCTAAATCAATCTGGAGACAAAAATCATAACTCTGTATGGGGAATGAGATCCTAACCCTATCTGGGGTCAGAGATTATAACTCAATCTTTGAACAGAAATCCTAACTCTATCTGGGGAATGAGATCCTAACCCTATCTGTGAACAGAGATCCTAACCCTATCTGGGGACAGAGATCCTAACTGTATCTGGGGACAGAGATCGTAACTCTTTCGCTGGACAGAGAGGCTAAACCTATCTGGGGGCAGAGATCCTAACACTATCTGTGAACAGAGATCTTAACTCTATTTTGCAACAGAGATCCTAAAACTATAGGGGGGCAGAGATTCTAATTCTATCTGCGGACAGAGATCCTAACTCTATCTGGGGAAAGAGATCCTAACTCTATCTGGGGACAGAGATCCTAACTCTATCTGGGGACAAATTTCCTAAACCTATCTGGGGACACAGTAACGAACTCCATCTGTGAACAGAGATCCTAATCCTAGCTGTGAACAGGGAAGCTAAACTTATCTGGGGACAGAGATCCGAAATCCATCTGGGGGCAGAAATCCTGACCCTATCTGGGGACAGAGATCATAACTCTATCTGGGAATAGAGATCCTATCTGTATCTGGGGACAGAGATCCTAACCCAATCTGTGAACAGAGATCCTAACTCTATTTGTGGTCAGAGATACTAACTCTATCTGGGAACAGAGATTCTAACTCTATCTACGGACAGAGCTCCCAACTCTATCTGGGGACAGAGATCCTAACTCTATCTACGGACAGAGCTCCCAACTCTATCTACGGACAGAGATCCTAACTCTACCTGGGGACAGATATCCTAACTCTATCTGTGAACAGAGATCAGAACTCTATCTTAGGACAGATTCCTAAATCAATCTGGAGACAAAAATTATAACTCTGTCTGGGAACAGAGATCCTAACCCTATTTGGGGAAAGAGATCGTAACTCTATCTGGGGACAGAGATCCTAACCCTATCTGGGGACAGAGATTATAACACAATCTGTGAACAGAAATCCTAACTCTATCTGGGGAATGAGATCCTAACCCTTTCTGTGAACAGAGATCCTAACCCTATTTGTCAACAGAGATCCGAAAACTATAGGGGGACAGAGATCCTAACTCTATCTGGAGACAAATTTCCTAAACCTATCTGGGGACAGAGAACCGAACTCCATCTGTGAACAGAGATCCTAATCCTAGCTGTGAACAGAGATGCTAAACTTATCTGGGGACAGAGATCCGAAATCTATCCGGGGGCAGAAATCCTAACCCAATCTGTGAACAGAGATCCTAACTCTATTTGTGGTCAGAGATCCTAACTCTATCTGGGGACAGAGATCCTAACTCTATCTACGGACAGAGCTCCCAACTCTATCTGGGGACAGAGATCCAAACTCTATCTACGGACTGAGCTCCCAACTCTATCTACGGACAGAGATCCTAACTCAATCTGGGGACAGAGAGCCTCACTCTATCTGGGGACAGAGATCCTAACCCTCCCTGGGGACAGAGATCCTAACTCTATCTGGGGAAAGAGATCCGAATTCTATCTACGGACAGAGCTCCCAACTCTATCTGGGGACAGAGATCCTAACTCTATCTGGGGACAGAGACCCTAAGCTGATCTGGGGACAGAAATTGTAACTCCATCTGAGAACAGAGATCCTAACTCTATCTGGGGAAAGAGATCCAACCCTATCTGGGGACAGATATCCTATTTCTATCTGTGAACAGATATCCTAACTCTATCTGGGGTCAGAGATCCAAACCATACCTGTGGACTGATATCCTAACTCTATCTGTGGACAGAGATCCTAACTCTATCTTGGGACAGAAATCATGGCCCAGAAATTGATCTCGCTCTGTTCCCGCGGGGGTAAGGAGCAGGCGCGATCTCTCACTCCGCGTTGGCTTTTTGATCCAGCTCGCACGAACTTGATGTTCCAGACATCAGCTGGGCAGTGCTTGCGTATCCCACCGGCGTAGTGAATTCGTGCGAGCTGTGGGATCACGTGACTCAGTTAGAGCCAATGGCAGCACACCATCTTCCATTCATAAGTTTCACATACGTGCTGTGGAAGCTATGAATCTTACACCCCCCCAAAATATCAGCTAAACCTCAATTAAATTTTTTAAAAAAACATCACATTAATAAAATAAGTATAGTTAAATAAATTAACCATTTTAAATAAAAAATTAAATTTTTGAAAAAATTTAAAATCTTTTAAAAAGTTATAAAAATAAACTTACCTGTCTTTAAAGTCTCTAAAAAAGATATACCTGTTAAAAAAAATTCAAAAAAATACTTAATTCACTACTTACCTTGTTAAAAGTGGGTCTTACTCCTCCTTTTTCCATTTCTAAAATCTTCCGTCCTTACCTGCGCGTCCAAAGCACTAAGTGCACAGCGTGCGCGCAGCCTGTAGCGCGCACGCGATGCACCGAGGAACCGCCCCCTTTTCCAAAGACCAAGTGTCGGTTTTCAGCGCATGCGCAGGGCATGCAGAAAACCGGCAATTGGAAAGAGAATACGCGAGAGGACGCATTGCGTACTCTCGCGCAGCGGGATCAATTTTTGGCCCCATGAATCAATCTGGAGACAAAAATCATAACTCTGTCTGGGGACAGATATCATATCCCTATTTGGGGAAAGAGATCGTAACTCTATCTTGGGACAGAGATCCTAACCCTATCTGGGGACAGAGACTATAACTCAATCTGTGAACAGAAATCCTAACACTGTCTGGGGAATGAGATCCTAACCCTATCTGTGAACAGAGATCCTAACCCTATCTGGGGACAGAGATCCTAACTCTATCTGGGGACAGAGATCATAACTCTTTCGCTGGACAGAGAGGCTAAACCTATCTGGGGACAGAGATCCTAACACTATCTGCGAACAGAGATCCTAATCCTAGCTGTGAACAGAGATGCTAAACTTAACTGGGGACAGAGATCCTAACTATATCTGGGGGCAGAGATGCTAACTCTTTCTGGGGCGGAGCTCCTAAGTCTATCTGGGGATAGAAATTGTAATTCCATCTGTGAACAGAGATCCTAACTCTACCTGGCAACAGTGATCCTATCTCTATCGGAGGACAGAGATCCTATCTGTATCTGGGGACAGAGATCCTAACCCAATCTGTGAACAGAGATCCTAACTCTATTTTTGGTCAGAGATCCTAACTCTATCTACGGACAGAGCTCACAACTCTATCTGGGGACAGAGATCCTAACTCTATCTGGGGACAGAGATCCGAACTCTTTCTGGGGACAGAAATCCTAACTCTATCTGTGAACAGAGTTCCTAATCCTATCTGGGGACAGAGATCCTAATTCTATCTGTGAACAGAGATCCTAACACGATCTGGGAACAGAGATCCTATCTCTATCTGGGGACAGAGATGCTAACTCTATCTGTGAACAGAGATCCTAACTCTACCTGGCAACAGTGATCCTATCTCTATCGGAGGACAGAGATCCTATCTGTATCTGGGGACAGAGATCCTAACCCAATCTGTGAACAGAGATCCTAACTCTATTTTTGGTCAGAGATCCTAACTCTATCTACGGACAGAGCTCACAACTCTATCTGGGGACAGAGATCCTAACTCTATCTGGGGACAGAGATCCGAACTCTTTCTGGGGACAGAAATCCTAACTCTATCTGTGAACAGAGTTCCTAATCCTATCTGGGGACAGAGATCCGAATTCTATCTGTGAACAGAGATCCTAACACGATCTGGGAACAGAGATCCTATCTCTATCTGGGGACAGAGATGCTAACTCTATCTGTGAACAGAGATCCTAACACGATCTGGGAACAGAGATCCTAACTCTATCTGGGGACAGAGATCCTAACTCTATCTGGGGACAGAGATGCTAACTCTATCTGGGGACAGAGATGCTAACTCTATCTGGGGACAGAGATCCAACCCTATCTGGGGACAGAGATGCTAACTCTATCTGGGGACGGAGATCCTAACTCTATCTGGGGACAGAGATCTTAACTCTATCTGTGGACAGAGAGGCTAAACCTATCTGGGGTCAGAGATCCTAATTCTATCTGGGGACAGATATCCTAACTCTATTTGTGGTCAGAGATCTTAACTATATCTACGGACAGAGATCCCAACTCTATCTGGGGACAGAGATCCTCACTCTCTCTGTGAACAGAGATCCTAACCTTATTTGCTAACAGAGATCCTAAAACTATCTTGGGACAGAGATCCTAAATTTACCTGGGGATAGATACCTTAACTATATCTGGGGACAGAGATCCTAACTCTATCTGGGGACAGAGATCCTAACTCTATCTACGGACAGAAATCCTAACTCTACCTGGGGACAGATATCCTAACTCTATCTAGGGACAGAGATTCTAACTCTTATCGGTGAACAGAGATCCTAACTCTATCTGTGAACAGAGATCATAACTCTATCGGGGGACAGAGATCCTAACTGTATCTGGGGACAGAGATCCTATCTCTACCTGGGGACAGATATCCTAACTCTATCTAGGGACAGAGATTCTAACTCTATCTGTGAACAGAGATCCTAAATTATCTGGGGACAGAGATCCTAACTCTATCTTGGGAGAGAAATTCTAAATCAATCTGGAGACAAAAATCATAACTCTGTATGGGGAATGAGATCCTAACCCTATCTGGGGTCAGAGATTATAACTCAATCTTTGAACAGAAATCCTAACTCTATCTGGGGAATGAGATCCTAACCCTATCTGTGAACAGAGATCCTAACCCTATCTGGGGACAGAGATCCTAACTGTATCTGGGGACAGAGATCGTAACTCTTTCGCTGGACAGAGAGGCTAAACCTATCTGGGGGCAGAGATCCTAACACTATCTGTGAACAGAGATCTTAACTCTATTTTGCAACAGAGATCCTAAAACTATAGGGGGGCAGAGATTCTAATTCTATCTGCGGACAGAGATCCTAACTCTATCTGGGGAAAGAGATCCTAACTCTATCTGGGGACAGAGATCCTAACTCTATCTGGGGACAAATTTCCTAAACCTATCTGGGGACACAGTAACGAACTCCATCTGTGAACAGAGATCCTAATCCTAGCTGTGAACAGGGAAGCTAAACTTATCTGGGGACAGAGATCCGAAATCCATCTGGGGGCAGAAATCCTGACCCTATCTGGGGACAGAGATCATAACTCTATCTGGGAATAGAGATCCTATCTGTATCTGGGGACAGAGATCCTAACCCAATCTGTGAACAGAGATCCTAACTCTATTTGTGGTCAGAGATACTAACTCTATCTGGGAACAGAGATTCTAACTCTATCTACGGACAGAGCTCCCAACTCTATCTGGGGACAGAGATCCTAACTCTATCTACGGACAGAGCTCCCAACTCTATCTACGGACAGAGATCCTAACTCTACCTGGGGACAGATATCCTAACTCTATCTGTGAACAGAGATCAGAACTCTATCTTAGGACAGATTCCTAAATCAATCTGGAGACAAAAATTATAACTCTGTCTGGGAACAGAGATCCTAACCCTATTTGGGGAAAGAGATCGTAACTCTATCTGGGGACAGAGATCCTAACCCTATCTGGGGACAGAGATTATAACACAATCTGTGAACAGAAATCCTAACTCTATCTGGGGAATGAGATCCTAACCCTTTCTGTGAACAGAGATCCTAACCCTATTTGTCAACAGAGATCCGAAAACTATAGGGGGACAGAGATCATAACTCTATCTGGGGACAGAGATCCTAACCCTATCTGGGGACAGAGATCCTAACTCTATCTGTGGACAGAGCTCCCAACTCTATCTGGGGAAAGAGATCCGAACTCTATCTGGGGACAGAGATCCTAACTCTATCTGGGGACAAATTTCCTAAACCTATCTGGGGACACAGTAACAAACTCCATCTGTGAACAGAGATCCTAATCCTAGCTGTGAACAGGGAAGCTAAACTTAGCTGGGGACAGAGATCCTAACTCTATCTGGGGACAGATATCTTAACTATATCTGGGGACAGAGATCCTAACTCCATCTGGGGACAGAGATCCTAACTCTACCTGGGGAAAGATATCCTAACTCTATCTAGGGACAGAGATTCTAACTCTATCTGTGAATAGAGATCCTAACTCTATCTGTGAACAGAGATCATATCTCTATCTGGGGACAGAGATCCTAACTCTATCTGAGGACACATATCCTATTTCTATCTGTGAAAAGATATCCTAACTCTATCTGGGGACAGAGATCCAAACCTTACCTGTGGACAGATATCCTAACTCTATCTGGGGACAGAGATCCTAACTCTATCTGGGGACAGAGATCCTAACTCTATCTGGGGACAGAGATCCTAATTCTATCTGGGGACAGAGATCCTAACTCTGTCTTGGGACAGAAATCCCAACTCAATCTGGAGACAAAAATCATAACTCTGTCTGGGGACAGAGATCCTAACCCTATTTGGGGAAGGAGATCTTAACTCTATCTGGGGATATAGATCCTAACCCTATCTGGGGACAGAGATTCTAACTCAATCTGTGAACAGAAATCCTAACTCTATCTGGGAACACAGATGCTAACACTATCTGGGGAGACAGATCCTTACTCTATCTGTGAACAGAGATCCTAACCCTATTTGGCAACAGGTATCCTAAAACTATCTTGGTACAGAGATCATACCTCTATCTGGGGACGTAGATCCTAACTCTATCTGGGGACAGAGATCCTAACCCTATCTGGGGACAGAGATCCTAACTCTATCTGGAGACAGAGATCCTAACTTTATCTGGGGACAGAGATCCTAACTCTACCTGGGGACAGAGATCCGAACTCTATCTGTGAACAGAGATCATAACTCAATCTGGGGACAGAGATCCTAACTCTATCTGGGGACAGAGATCCTAATTCTATCTGGGGACAAAGATTCTAACTCTATCTTGGGACAGAAATCCTAAATCAATCTGGAGACAAAAATCATAACTCTGTCTGGGGACAGAGATCCTAACCCTATCTGGGGACAGAGATCCGAAATCTATCTGGGGAAAGAGATCTTAACTCTATCTGGAGACAGAGATCCTAACTCAATCTGGGGACAGAGATCCTAAACCTTTCTGGGGACAGAGATCCTAACCCTATCTGGGGGCAGAGATCCTAACCCTATCTGGAGACAGAGATCCTAACTCTCTCTGGGGACAAAGATTCTAACTCTATCTTGGGACAGAAATCCTAAATCAATCTGGAGACAAAAATCATAACTCTGTCTGGGGACAGAGATCCTAACCCTATCTGGGGACAGAGATCCGAAATCTATCTGGGGACAGAGATCTTAACTCTATCTGGAGACAGAGATCCTAACTCAATCTGGGGACAGAGATCCTAAACCTTTCTGGGGACAGAGATCCTAACCCTATCTGGGGGCAGAGATCCTAACCCTATCTGGAGACAGAGATCCTAACTCTCTCTGGGGACAGATATCCTAACCCTATCTGGGGACAGAGATCCTAACCCTATCTGGGGGCAGAGATCCTAACCCTATCTGGAGACAGAGATCCTAACTCTCTCTGGGGACAGATATCCAAACCCTATCTGGGGACAGAGATCCTAACCCTATCAGGGGACAGAGATCCTTACTCTATCTGGGGACAGTGTACCTAATTCTATCTGGGGACAGAGATTCTTACTATATCTGGGGACAGAGATCCTAACTCTATCTGGGGACAGAGACCCTAAGCCTATCTGGGGACAGAAATTCTAACTCCATCTGTGAACAGAGATGCTAACCCTATCTGGGAACAGAGATCCAACCCTATCTGGGGACAGAGATGCTAACTCTATCTGGGGAAAGAGATCCTAACTCTACCTGGGGACAGAGGTCCTAACTTTATCTGGGGACAGAGATCTTAACTTGATCTGTGGACAGAGAGGCTAAGACTATCTGGGGTCAGAGATCCTAATTCTATCTGGGGACATATATCCTAACTCCATCTGGGGACAGAGATCCTAACTCTATCTGGGGAGAGAGATCCACACTCACTCTGTGAACAGTGATCCTAAACTTATTTGCCCACAGAGATCCTAAAACTATCTGGGGACAGAGATCCTCACTTTACCTGGGGACAGATATCTTAACTATATCTGGGGACAGAGATCCTAACTCTATCTGGGGACAGAGATCCTAACTCTACCTGGGCACAGAGATCCTAACTCTATCTGGGGAGAGAGATCCTCACTCTCTCTGTGAACAGTGATCCTAAACATATTTGCCCACAGAGATCCTAAAACTATCTGGGGACAGAGATCCTCACTTTACCTGTGGACAGATATCTTAACTATATCTGGGGACAGTGATTCTAACTCTATCTGTGAACAGAGATTAGAACTCTATCTGTGAACAGAGATCATAACTCTATCTGGGGACAGATATCCTATTTCTATCTGTGAACAGATATCCTAACTCTATCTGGGGACAGAGATACAAACCTTACCTGTTCAGATATCCTTACTCTATCTGGGGACAGAGATCCTAACTCAATCTGGGGAAAGAGATGCTAACTCTATCTTGGGACAGAAAACCTAAATCAATCTGGAGACAAAAATCATAACTCTGTCTGGGGACAGAGACCCTAACCCTATATGGGGAAAGAGATGTTAACTCTATCTGTCTACAGAGATCCTAACCCTATCTGGGGACACAGATGCTAACACTATCTGGGGAGGGAGATCCTATCTCTATCTGTGAACAGAGATCCTAACCCTATTTGGCAACAGAGATCCTAAATCTATAGGGTGACAGAGATCCTAACTCTATCTGGGGACAGAGATCCTAACTCTATCTGAAGACGGAGATCCTAACTCTATCTGGGGACAGTGACCCTAACTTTATCTGTGAACAGAGATCCTAATACTATCTGTGAACAGAGATCCTAACTCTATCTGGGGACAAAATTCCTAAACCTATCTGGGGACAGAGATCCGAAATCTATCTGGGGCAGAGATGCTAACTCTTTCTGGGGCGGAGCTCCTAAGTCTATCTGGGGACAGAGATCCTAACTATATCTGGGGACAGAGTTCCTAACTCTATCTGGGGACAGAGATCCTAATTCTATCTGGGGACAGAGATCCTAACTCTGTCTTGGGACAGAAATCCCAACTCAACCTGGAGACAAAAATCATAACTCTGTCTGGGGACAGAGATCCTAACCCTATTTGGGGAAGGAGATCTTAACTCTATCTGGGGACATAGATCCTAACCCTATCTGGGGACAGAGATTATAACTCAATCTGTGAACAGAAATCCTAACTCTATCTGGGGACACAGATGCTAACACTATCTGGGGAGACAGATCC
Source organism: Squalus acanthias (assembly GCA_030390025.1). Classification (NCBI taxonomy): domain Eukaryota; kingdom Metazoa; phylum Chordata; class Chondrichthyes; order Squaliformes; family Squalidae; genus Squalus; species Squalus acanthias. Next base: position 97,541 of record JASTWF010000998.1, on the reverse strand, counting down.
TTACTCTATCTGTGAACAGAGATCCCAACCCTATTTGGCAACAGGTAGCCTAAAACTATCTTGGTACAGAGATCCTACCTCTATCTGGGGACAGAGATCCTAACTCTATCTGCGGACAGAGATCCTAACCCTATCTGGGGACAGAGATCCGAACTCTATCTGTGAACAGAGATCATAACTCAATCTGGGGACAGAGATCCTAACTCTATCTGGGGACAGAGATCCTAATTCTATCTGGGGACAAAGATTCTAACTCTATCTTGGGACAGAAATCCTAAATCAATCTGGAGACAAAAATCATAACTCTGTCTGGGGACAGAGATCCTAACCCTATCTGGGGACAGAGATCCGAAATATATCTGGGGACAGAGATCTTAACTCTATCTGGAGACAGAGATCCTAACTCAATCTGGGGACAGAGATCCTAGACCTTTCTGGGGACAGAGATCCTAACCCTATCTGGGGACAGAGATCCTAACCCTATCTGGAGACAGAGATCCTAACTCTCTCTGGGGACAGATATCCTAACCCTATCTGGGGACAGAGATCCTAACCCTATCAGGGGACAGAGATCCTAACTCTACCTGGGGACAGATATCCTAACTCTATCTAGGGACAGAGATTCTAACTCTATCTGTGAATAGAGATCCTAACTCTATCTGTGAACAGAGATCATATCTCTATCTGGGGACAGAGATCCTAACTCTATCTGAGGACACATATCCTATTTCTATCTGTGAAAAGATATCCTAACTCTATCTGGGGACAGAGATCCAAACCTTACCTGTGGACAGATATCCTAACTCTATCTGGGGACAGAGATCCTAACTCTATCTGGGGACAGAGATCCTAACTCTATCTGGGGACAGAGATCCTAATTCTATCTGGGGACAGAGATCCTAACTCTGTCTTGGGACAGAAATCCCAACTCAATCTGGAGACAAAAATCATAACTCTGTCTGGGGACAGAGATCCTAACCCTATTTGGGGAAGGAGATCTTAACTCTATCTGGGGATATAGATCCTAACCCTATCTGGGGACAGAGATTCTAACTCAATCTGTGAACAGAAATCCTAACTCTATCTGGGAACACAGATGCGAACACTATCTGGGGAGACAGATCCTTACTCTATCTGTGAACAGAGATCCTAACCCTATTTGGCAACAGGTATCCTAAAACTATCTTGGTACAGAGATCATACCTCTATCTGGGGACGTAGATCCTAACTCTATCTGGGGACAGAGATCCTAACCCTATCTGGGGACAGAGATCCTAACTCTATCTGGAGACAGAGATCCTAACTTTATCTGGGGACAGAGATCCTAACTCTACCTGGGGACAGAGATCCGAACTCTATCTGTGAACAGAGATCATAACTCAATCTGGGGACAGAGATCCTAACTCTATCTGGGGACAGAGATCCTAATTCTATCTGGGGACAAAGATTCTAACTCTATCTTGGGACAGAAATCCTAAATCAATCTGGAGACAAAAATCATAACTCTGTCTGGGGACAGAGATCCTAAACCTATCTGGGGACAGAGATCCGAAATCTATCTGGGGACAGAGATCTTAACTCTATCTGGAGACAGAGATCCTAACTCAATCTGGGGACAGAGATCCTAAACCTTTCTGGGGACAGAGATCCTAACCCTATCTGGGGGCAGAGATCCTAACCCTATCTGGAGACAGAGATCCTAACTCTCTCTGGGGACAAAGATTCTAACTCTATCTTGGGACAGAAATCCTAAATCAATCTGGAGACAAAAATCATAACTCTGTCTGGGGACAGAGATCCTAACCCTATCTGGGGACAGAGATCCGAAATCTATCTGGGGACAGAGATCTTAACTCTATCTGGAGACAGAGATCCTAACTCAATCTGGGGACAGAGATCCTAAACCTTTCTGGGGACAGAGATCCTAACCCTATCTGGGGGCAGAGATCCTAACCCTATCTGGAGACAGAGATCCTAACTCTCTCTGGGGACAGATATCCTAACCCTATCTGGGGACAGAGATCCTAACCCTATCTGGGGGCAGAGATCCTAACCCTATCTGGAGACAGAGATCCTAACTCTCTCTGGGGACAGATATCCTAACCCTATCTGGGGACAGAGATCCTAACCCTATCAGGGGACAGAGATCCTTACTCTATCTGGGGACAGTGTACCTAATTCTATCCGGGGACAGAGATTCTTACTATATCTGGGGACAGAGATCCTAACTCTATCTGGGGACAGAGACCCTAAGCCTATCTGGGGACAGAAATTCTAACTCCATCTGTGAACAGAGATGCTAACCCTATCTGGGAACAGAGATCCAACCCTATCTGGGGACAGAGATGCTAACTCTATCTGGGGAAAGAGATCCTAACTCTACCTGGGGACAGAGGTCCTAACTTTATCTGGGGACAGAGATCTTAACTCGATCTGTGGACAGAGAGGCTAAGACTATCTGTGGTCAGAGATCCTAATTCTATCTGGGGACAGATATCCTAACTCTATCTGGGGACAGAGATCCTAACTCTATCTGGGGAGAGAGATCCACACTCACTCTGTGAACAGTGATCCTAAACTTATTTGCCCACAGAGATCCTAAAACTATCTGGGGACAGAGATCCTCACTTTACCTGGGGACAGATATCTTAACTATATCTGGGGACAGAGATCCTAACTCTATCTGGGGACAGAGATCCTAACTCTACCTGGGGACAGAGATCCTAACTCTATCTGGGGAGAGAGATCCTCACTCTCTCTGTGAACAGTGATCCTAAACATATTTGCCCACAGAGATCCTAAAACTATCTGGGGACAGAGATCCTCACTTTACCTGGGGACAGATATCTTAACTATATCTGGGGACAGTGATTCTAACTCTATCTGTGAACAGAGATTAGAACTCTATCTGTGAACAGAGATCATAACTCTATCTGGGGACAGATATCCTATTTCTATCTGTGAACAGATATCCTAACTCTATCTGGGGACAGAGATACAAACCTTACCTGTTCAGATATCCTTACTCTATCTGGGGACAGAGATCCTAACTCAATCTGGGGAAAGAGATGCTAACTCTATCTTGGGACAGAAAACCTAAATCAATCTGGAGACAAAAATCATAACTCTGTCTGGGGACAGAGACCCTAACCCTATATGGGGAAAGAGATGTTAACTCTATCTGTCTACAGAGATCCTAACCCTATCTGGGGACACAGATGCTAACACTATCTGGGGAGGGAGATCCTAACTCTATCTGTGAACAGAGATCCTAACCCTATTTGGCAACAGAGATCCTAAATCTATAGGGTGACAGAGATCCTAACTCTATCTGGGGACAGAGATCCTAACTCTATCTGAAGACGGAGATCCTAACTCTATCTGGGGACAGTGACCCTAACTTTATCTGTGAACAAAGATCCTAATACTATCTGTGAACAGAGATCCTAACTCTATCTGGGGACAAAATTCCTAAACCTATCTGGGGACAGAGATCCGAAATCTATCTGGGGCAGAGATGCTAACTCTTTCTGGGGCGGAGCTCCTAAGTCTATCTGGGGACAGAGATCCTAACTATATCTGGGGACAGAGTTCCTAACTCTATCTGGGGACAGAGATCCTAATTCTATCTGGGGACAGAGATCCTAACTCTGTCTGGGGACAGAAATCCCAACTCAACCTGGAGACAAAAATCATAACTCTGTCTGGGGACAGAGATCCTAACCCTATTTGGGGAAGGAGATCTTAACTCTATCTGGGGACATAGATCCTAACCCTATCTGGGGACAGAGATTATAACTCAATCTGTGAACAGAAATCCTAACTCTATCTGGGGACACAGATGCTAACACTATCTGGGGAGACAGATCCTTACTCTATCTGTGAACAGAGATCCCAACCCTATTTGGCAACAGGTAGCCTAAAACTATCTTGGTACAGAGATCCTACCTCTATCTGGGGACAGAGATCCTAACTCTATCTGCGGACAGAGATCCTAATCCTATCTGGGGACAGAGATCCGAACTCTATCTGTGAACAGAGATCATAACTCAATCTGGGGACAGAGATCCTAACTCTATCTGGGGACAGAGATCCTAATTCTATCTGGGGACAAAGATTCTAACTCTATCTTGGGACAGAAATCCTAAATCAATCTGGAGACAAAAATCATAACTCTGTCTGGGGACAGAGATCCTAACCCTATCTGGGGACAGAGATCCGAAATATATCTGGGGACAGAGATCTTAACTCTATCTGGAGACAGAGATCCTAACTCAATCTGGGGACAGAGATCCTAGACCTTTCTGGGGACAGAGATCCTAACCCTATCTGGGGACAGAGATCCTAACCCTATCTGGAGACAGAGATCCTAACTCTCTCTGGGGACAGATATCCTAACCCTATCTGGGGACAGAGATCCTAACCCTATCAGGGGACAGAGATCCTTACTCTATCTGGGGACAGTGTACCTAATTCTATCTGGGGACAGAGATTCTTACTATATCTGGGGACAGAGATCCTAACTCTATCTGGGGACAGAGACCCTAAGCCTATCTGGGGACAGAAATTCTAACTCCATCTGTGAACAGAGATGCTAACCCTATCTGGGAACAGAGATCCAACCCTATCTGGGGACAGAGATGCTAACTCTATCTGGGGAAAGAGATCCTAACTCTACCTGGGGACAGAGGTCCTAACTTTATCTGGGGACAGAGATCTTAACTCGATCTGTGGACAGAGAGGCTAAGACTATCTGGGGTCAGAGATCCTAATTCTATCTGGGGACAGAGATCCTAACTCTATCTGTGAACAGAGATCCTAACTCTATCTAGGGACAGAGATTATAACTCAATCTGTGAACAGAAATCTTAACTCTATCTGGGGAATGAGATCCTAACCCTATCTGGGGACAGAGATCCTAACTCTATCTGGGGACAGATATCTTAACTATATCTGGGGACAGATATCCTAACTCCATCTGGGGACAGAGATCCTAACTCTACCTGGGGAAAGATATCCTAACTCTATCTAGGGACAGAGATTCTAACTCTATCTGTGAATAGAGATCCTAACTCTATCTGTGAACAGAGATCCTATCTCTATCTGGGGACAGAGATCCTAACTCTATCTGAGGACACATATCCTATTTCTATCTGTGAACAGATATCCTAACTCTATCTGGGGACAGAGATCCAAACCTTACCTGTGGACAGATATCCTAACTCTATCTGGGGACAGAGATCCTAACTCTATCTGGGGACAGAGATCCTAACTCTATCTGGGGACAGAGATCCTAATTCTATCTGGGGACAGAGATCCTAACTCTGTCTTGGGACAGAAATCCCAACTCAATCTGGAGAGAAAAATCATAACTCTGTCTGGGGACAGAGATCCTAACCCTGTTTGGGGAAGGAGATCTTAACTCTATCTGGTGACATAGATCCTAACCCTATCTGGGGACAGAGATTATAACTCAATCTGTGAACAGAAATCCTAACTCTATCTGGGGACACAGATGCTAACACTATCTGGGGAGACAGATCCTTACTCTATCTGTGAACAGAGATCCTAACCCTATTTGGCAACAGGTATCCTAAAACTATCTTGGTACAGAGATCCGACCTCTAACTGTGGACAGTGATCCTAACTCTACCTGGGGACAGAGGTCCTAACTTTATCTGGGGACAGAGATCCTAACTCAATCTGGGGACAGAGATCCTCAACCTTTCTGGGGACAGAGATCCTAACCCTATCTGGGGGCAGAGATCGTAACCCTATCTGGAGACAGAGATCCTAACTCTCTCTGGGGACAGATATCCTAACCCTATCTGGGGACAGAGATCCTAACCCTATCAGGGGACAGAGATCCTTACTCTATCTGGGGACAGTGTACCTAATTCTATCTGGGGACAGAGATCCTAACTTTATCTGGGGACAGAGACCCTAAGCCTATCTGGGGACAGAAATTCTAACTCCATCTGTGAACAGAGATGCTAACCCTATCTGGGAACAGAGATCCAACCCTATCTGGGGACAGAGATGCTAACTCTATCTGGGGAAAGAGATCCTAACTCTACCTGGGGACAGAGGTCCTAACGTTATCTGGGGACAGAGATCTTAACTCGATCTGTGGACAGAGAGGCTAAGACTATCTGGGGTCAGAGATCCTAATTCTATCTGGGGACAGATATCCTAACTCTATCTGGGGACAGAGATCCTAACTCTATCTGGGGAGAGAGATCCTCACTCTCTCTGTGAACAGTGATCCTAAACTTATTTGCCCACAGAGATCCTAAAACTATCTGGGGACAGGGATCCTCACTTTACCTGGGGACAGATATCCTAACTCTATCTAGGGACAGAGATTCTAACTCTATCTGTGAATAGAGATCCTAACTCTATCTGGGGACAGAGATCCAAACCTTACCTGTGGACAGAAATCCCAACTCAATCTGGAGACAAAAATCAGAACTCTGTCTGGGAACAGAGATCCTAACCCTTTTTGGGGAAGGAGATCTTAAATCTATCTGGGGACATAGATCCTAACTCTATCTGGGGACAGAGATCCTAATTCTATCTGGGGACAGAGATCCTAACTCTGTCTTGGGACAGAAATCCCAACTCAATCTGGAGACAAAAATCATAACTCTGTCTGGGGACAGAGATCCTAACCCTATTTGGGGAAGGAGATCTTAACTCTATCTGGGGACACAGATGCTAACAATATCTGGGGAGACAGATCCTTACTCTATCTGTGAACAGAGATCCTAACCCTATTTGGCAACAGGTATCCTAAAACTATCTTGGTACAGAGATCCTACCTCTATCTGGGGACAGAGATCATAACTCTATCTGGGGACAGAGATCCTAACCCTATCTGGGGAAAAAGATTCTAACTCTGTATTGGGACAGAAATCCGAAATCAATCTGGAGACAAAAATCATAACTCTGTCTGGGGACAGAGATCATAACCCTATCTGGGGACAGAGATCATAACTCTATCTGGGAACAGAGATCCTAACTCTATCTGGAGACAGAGACCTTAACTCTATCTGGTGACAGAGAGCCTAAACCTTTCTGGGGACAGAGATCCGACCCTATCTGGGGACAGAGATCCTAACCCTATCTGGGGACAGAGATCCTAACTCTCTCTGGGGACAGATATCCTAACCCTATCTGGGGACAGAGATCCTAACCCTATCAGGGGACAGAGATCCTTACTCTATCTGGGGACAGTGTACCTAATTCTATCTGGGGACAGAGATTCTTACTATATCTGGGGACTGAGATCCTAACTCTATCTGGGGACAGAGACCCTAAGCCTATCTGGGGACAGAAATTCTAACTCCATCTGTGAACAGAGATGCTAACCCTATCTGGGAACAGAGATCCTATCCCTATCTGGGGACAGAGATCCAACCCTATCTGGGGACAGAGATGCTAACTCTATCTGGGGAAACAGATCCTAACTCTACCTGGGGACAGAGGTCCTAACTTTATCTGGGGATAGAGATCTTAACTCGATCTGTGGACAGAGAGGCTAAAACTATCTTGGGTCAGAGATCCTAATTCTATCTGGTGACAGATATCCTAACTCTATCTGGGGACAGAGATCCTAACTCTATCTGGGGAGAGAGATCCTCACTCTCTCTGTGAACAGTGATCCTAAACTTATTTGCCCACAGAGATCCTAAAACTATCTGGGGACAGAGATCCTCACTTTACCTGGGGACAGATATCTTAACTATATCTGGGGACAGAGATCCTAACTCTATCTGGGGACAGAGATCCTAACTCTACCTGGGCACAGAGATCCTAACTCTATCTGGGGAGAGAGATCCTCACTCTCTTCGTGAACATTGATCCTAAACTTATTTGCCGACAGAGATCCTAAAACTATCTGGGGACAGAGATCCTCACTTTACCTGGGGACAGATATCTTAACTATATCTGGGGACAGTGATTCTAACTCTATCTGTGAACAGAGATTAGAACTCTACATGTGAACAGAGATCATAACTCTATCTGGGGACAGATATCCTATTTCTATCTGTGAACAGATATCCTAACTCTATCTGGGGACAGAGATACAAACCTTACCTGTTCAGATATCCTTACTCTATCTGGGGACAGAGATCCTAACTCAATCTGGGGACAGAGATCCTAACTCTATCTTGGGACAGAAAACCTAAATCAATCTGGAGACAAAAATCATAACTCTGTCTGGGGACAGAGACCCTAACCCTATATGGGGAAAGAGATGTTAACTCTATCTGTCTACAGAGATCCTAACCCTATCTGGGGACACAGATGCTAACTCTATCTGGGGACAGAGATCCTAACCCTATCTGGGGACAGAGATCCTAACTCTATCTGGGGACAGAGATCCTAACCCTATCTGGGGACAGAGATCCTAACTCTGTCTGGGGACAGAGATCCTAAATCTATCTGTGAACAGAGAACCTAACCCTATTTGGCAACAGAGATCCTAAAACTATAGGGGGACAGAGATCCTAACTCTATCTGGGGACAGAGATCCTAACTCAATCTGGGGACAGAGAACCTAACTCTTTCTTACGACAGAGATCCTAACTCTATCTGGGGACAGAGATCCTAACTCAATCTGGGGACAGAGAAACTAACTCTTTCTTACACCAGAGATTCTAACCCTATCTGGGGACAGAGATTCTAACTCTCTCTGTGAACAGAGATCCTAACCCTATCTGGGAACAGAGATCCTTCTTCTCTCTGGGGAGGGAGATCCTAACTCTATCTGGGGACAGAGATCCTAACCCTATCTGTGGACAGAGATCCTAACTCTATCTGGGGACAGAGATCCTACCTCTATCTGGGGACAGAGATCCTAACTCTATCTGAAGACGGAGATCCTAACTCTATCTGGGGAAAGTGACCCTAACTTTAACTGTGAACAATGATCCTAATACTATCTGTGAACAGAGATCCTAACTCTATCTGGGGACAAAATTCCTAAACCTATCTGGGGACAGAGATCCGAAATCTAATTGGGGCAGAGATGCTAACTCTTTCTGGGGCAGAGCTCCTAAGTCTATCTGGGGACAGAGATCCAAACTATATCTGGGGACAGAGTTCCTAAATCTATCTGGGGACAGAGACCCTAAGCCTATCTGGGGACAGAAATTCTAACTCCATCTGTGAACAGAGATCCTAACTCTATCTTAGGACCGATTCCTAAATCAATTTGGAGACAAAAATTATAACTCTGTCTGGGGACAGAGATCCTAACCCTATTTGGGGAAAGAGATCGTAACTCTATCTGGGGACAGAGATCCTAAGCCTATCTGGGGACAGAGATTATAACACAATCTGTGAACAGAAATCCTAACTCTATCTGGGGAATGAGATCCTAACCCTTTCTGTGAACAGAGATCCTAACCCTATTTGTCAACAGAGATCCGAAAACTATAGGGGGACAGAGATCATAACTCTATCTGGGGACAGAGATACTAACCCTATCTGGGGACAGAGATTATAACTCAATCTGTGAACAGAAATCCTAACTCTATCTGGGAACTGAGATCCTAACCCTATCTGGGGACAGAGATCCAACCCTATCTGGGGACAGAGATGCTAACTCTATCTGGGGAAAGAGATCCTAACTCTACCTGGGGACAGAGGTCCTAACTTTATCTGGGGACAGTGATCTTAACTCGATCTGTGGACAGAGAGGCTAAAACTATCTGGGGACAGAGATCCTAATTCTATCTGGGGACAGATATCCTAACTCTATCTGGGGACAGAGATCCTAACTCTATCTGGGGAGAGAGATCCTCACTCTCTCTGTGAACAGTGATCCTAAACTTATTTGCCCACAGAGATCCTAAAACTATCTGGGGACAGAGATCCTCACTTTACCTGGGGACAGATATCTTAACTATATCTGGGGACAGTGATTCTAACTCTATCTGTGAACAGAGATTAGAACTCTATCTGTGAACAGGGATCATAACTCTATCTGGGGACAGATATCCTATTTCTATCTGTGAACAGATATCCTAACTCTATCTGGGGACAGAGATACAAACCTTACCTGTTCAGATATCCTTACTCAATCTGGGGACAGAGATCCTAACTCAATCTGGGGACAGATTCCTAACTCTATCTTGGGACAGAAAACCTAAATCAATCTGGAGACAAAAATCATAACTCTGTCTGGGGACAGAGACCTAACCCTATATGGGGACAGAGATTACAACTCAATCTGTGAACAGAAATCCTAACTCTATCTGGGGAATGAGATCCTAACCCTATCTGGGGACAGAGATTATAACTCAATCTGTGAACAGAAATCCTAACTCTATCTGGGGACACAGATGCTAACACTATCTGGGGAGACAGATCCTTACTCTATCTGTGAACAGAGATCCTAACCCTATTTGGCAACAGGTATCCTAAAACTATCTTGGTACAGAGATACTACCTCTATCTGGGGACAGAGATCCTAACTCTATCTGGGGACAGAGATCCTAACCCTATCTTGGGACAGAGATCCTAACTCTATCTGGGGACAGAGATCCTATCTTTATCTGGGGACAGAAATCCTAACTCTACCTGGGGACAGAGATCCGAACTCTATCTGTGAACAGAGATCCTAACTCAATCTGTGGACAGAGAATTTAACTCTATCTGGGGACAGAGATCCTAATTCTATCTGGGGACAAAGATTCTAACTCTATCTTGGGACAGAAATCCTAAATCAATCTGGAGACAGAGATCCTAACTCAATCTGGGGACAGAGATCCTAACCCTATCTGGAGACAGAGATCCTAACTCTCTCTGGGGACAGATATCCTAACCCTATCTGGGGACAGAGATCCTAACCCTATCAGGGGACAGAGATCCTTACTCTATCTGGGGACAGTGTACCTAATTCTATCTGGGGACAGAGATTCTTACTATATCTGGGGACAGAGATCCTAACTCTATCTGGGGACAGAGACCCTAAGCCTATCTGGGGACAGAAATTCTAACTCCATCTGTGAACAGAGATGCTAACCCTATCTGCGAACAGAGATCCTAACCCTATCTGGGGACAGAGATCCAACCCTATCTGGGGACAGAGATGCTAACTCTATCTGGGGAAAGAGATCCTAACTCTACCTGGGGACAGAGGTACTAACTTTATCTGGGGACAGAGATCTTAACTCGATCTGTGGACAGAGAGGCTAAAACTATCTGGGGTCAGAGATCCTAATTCTATCTGGGGACAGATATCCTAACTCCATCTGGGGACAGAGATCCTAACTCTATCTGGGGAGAGAGATCCACACTCACTCTGTGAACAGTGATCCTAAACTTATTTGCCCACAGAGATCCTAAAACTATCTGGGGACAGAGATCCTCACTTTACCTGGGGACAGATATCTTAACTATATCTGGGGACAGAGATCCTAACTCTATCTGGGGACAGAGATCCTAACTCTACCTGGGGACAGAGATCCCAACTCTATCTGGGGAGAGAGATCCTCACTCTCTCTGTGAACAGTGATCCTAAACTTATTTGCCCACAGAGATCCTAAAACTATCTGGGGACAGAGATCCTCACTTTACCTGGGGACAGATATCTTAACTATATCTGGGGACAGTGATTCTAACTCTATCTGTGAACAGAGATAGGAACTCAATCTGTGAACAGAGATCATAACTCTATCTGGGGACAGATATCCTATTTCTATCTGTGAACAGATATCCTAACTCTATCTGGGGACAGAGATACAAACCTTACCTGTTCAGATATACTTACTCTATCTGGGGACAGAGATCCTAACTCAATCTGGGGACAGAGATCCTAACCCTATCTGGGGACAGAGATCCTAACTCTATCTGGGGACAGAGATCCTAACCCTATCTGGGGACAGAGATCCTAACTCTATCTGGGGACAGAGATCCTATCTTTATCTGGGGACAGAAATCCTAACTCTACCTGGGGACAGAGATCCGAACTCTATCTGTGAACAGAGATCATAACTCAATCTGTGGACAGAGATCCTAACTCTATCTGGGGACAGAGATCCTAATTCTATCTGGGGACAAAGATTCTAACTCTATCTTGGGACAGAAATCCTAAATCAATCTGGAGACAAAAATCATAACTCTGTCTGGGGACAGAGATCCTAACCCTATCTGGAGACAGAGATCCTAACTCTCTCTGGGGACAGATATCCTAACCCTATCTGGGGACAGAGATCCTAACCCTATCAGGGGACAGAGATCCTTACTCTATCTGGGGACAGTGTACCTAATTCTATCTGGGGACAGAGATTCTTACTATATCTGGGGACAGAGATCCTAACTCTATCTGGGGACAGAGACCCTAAGCCTATCTGGGGACAGAGATCCAACCCTATCTGGGGACAGAGATGCTAACTCTATCTGGGGAAAGAGATCCTAACTCTACCTGGGGACAGAGGTACTAACTTTATCTGGGGACAGAGATCTTAACTCGATCTGTGGACAGAGAGGCTAAAACTATCTGGGGTCAGAGATCCTAATTCTATCTGGGGACATATATCCTAACTCCATCTGGGGACAGAGATCCTAACTCTATCTGGGGAGAGAGATCCACACTCACTCTGTGAACAGTGAACCTAAACTTATTTGCCCACAGAGATCCTAAAACTATCTGGGGACAGAGATCCTCACTTTACCTGGGGACAGATATCTTAACTATATCTGGGGACAGAGATCCTAACTCTATCTGGGGACAGAGATCCTAACTCTACCTGGGGACAGAGATCCCAACTCTATCTGGGGAGAGAGATCCTCACTCTCTCTGTGAACAGTGATCCTAAACTTATTTGCCCACAGAGATCCTAAAACTATCTTGGGACAGAGATCCTCACTTTACCTGGGGACAGATATCTTAACTATATCTGGGGACAGTGATTCTAACTCTATCTGTGAACAGAGATTGGAACTCTATCTGTGAACAGAGATCATAACTCTATCTGGGGACAGATATCCTATTTCTATCTGTGAACAGATATCCTAACTCTATCTGGGGACAGAGATACAAACCTTACCTGTTCAGATATACTTACTCTATCTGGGGACAGAGATCCTAACTCAATCTGGGGACAGAGATCCTAACCCTATCTGGGGACAGAGATCCTAACTCTATCTGGGGAGAGAGATCCTAATCCTATCTGGGGACAGTGACCCTAACTTTATCTGTGAACAAAGATCCTAATATTATCTGTGAACAGAGATCCTAACTCTATCTGGAGACAAAATTCCTAAAACTATCTTGGTACAGAGATCCTACCTTTATCTGGGGACAGATATCCTAACTCTATCTGGGGACAGAGATCCTAAACCTATCCGGGGACAGAGATCCTAACTCTATCTGGGGACAGAGATCCTAACTCTGTCTGGGGACAGAGATCCTAACCCTATCTGGGGAAAGAGATCCTAACTCTATCTGGGGACAGAGATCCTAACCCTATCTGGGGACAGAGGTCCTAACTCTATCTGGGGACAGAGATCCTAAATCTATCTGTGAACAGAAAATCTAACCCTATTTGGCAACAGAGATCCTAAAACTATAGGGGGACAGAGATCCTAACCCTAGCTGGGGAAATAAGGAAATGGCAGACCAACTAAATGCATACTTTGGGTCAGTCTTTACGAAGGAAGACACAAAAAACCTCCCTGGGATATCGGGAAAAATAGGGACATTTGCAAAGGAGGAACTGACGCAAGTCAATATCTCTAAGGATATGGTGTTAAGGAAGCTAAAGGGATTAAAGGCGGACAAATCCCCAGGGCCTGATAACATGCATCCTAGGGTGCTGAAGGAGGTGGCCCTAGAGATAGCGGATGCACTAAGTATGATTTTTCAGAATTCATTAGACTCGGGAACAGTGCCCATGGATTGGAGGGTAGCTAATGTTACCCCACTATTCAAAAAGGGGGGTAGGGAAAAAGCAGGTAATTACAGACCTGTAAGCCTTACATCAGTTGTGGGCAAAATGCTGGAGTCCATCATTAAGGATGAAATAGCGGAGCACTTAGCAAATGGGGACAGGATAGGACAGAGTCAACATGGATTTACAAAGGGTAAATCGTGCTTGACTAATCTATTGGAATTTTTTGAGGGAGTAACTGGTAAAATAGATGGGGGAGAGCCAGTAGATGTGGTGTACCTGGACTTCCAAAAGGCCTTCGATAAGGTCCCACATAAAAGATTAGCAGGGAAAATTGAAGCTCATGGGATAAAGGGGAAAGTATTGACGTGGATAGAGAACTGGCTGTCAGATAGAAAACAGAGAGTTGGAATAAACGGCTCATTTTCTGAATGGCAGGCAGTAACAAGTGGGGTACCACAGGGATCTGTCCTGGGTCCCCAGCTGTTCACAATTTACATTAATGACCTGGATCAGGGAGTCGGATGCAGCATTTCCAAATTTGCAGACGACACTAAACTAGGAGGGGGGGTGGGCTCAGAGGAGGAGACCAGGAAGCTCCAGAGCGATTTGGACAGACTGGGTGATTGGGCGGATAAATGGCAGATGCACTATAATGTGGACAAGTGCGAAGTTATCCACCTTGGGTGCAGGAACGGGAGGGCAAATTATTATTTAAATGGCAATAAATTGGGAGAGGGGGAAGTACAGAGAGACCTGGGTGTTCTTGTACACCAGTCACTGAAGGCGAGCATGCAGGTGCAACAGGCGATCAAGAAGGCAAACGGTATGCTGGCCTTCATAGCAAAAGGGTTGGAATACAGGAACAGGGATACCTTGCTGCAGCTGTACAGGGCACTGGTGAGACCACACCTCGAGTACTGTGTACAGTTTTGGTCGCCTCATATGAGGAAAGATGTTATTGCCATGGAGGGGGTGCAGCGGCGATTCACCAGGCTGATACCAGGAATGGCGGGATTGACCTATGAGGAGAGACTATGTAGTTTAGGGATGTACACACTGGAGTTTAGAAGATTGAGAGGGGACCTCATAGAAGTGTATAAAATTCTGACAGGTCTAGACAGACTAGATGCAGAAGGAATGTTTCCCTTGGCGGGTGAGAACAGAACTAGAGGACATAATTTAAGGATAAGGGCTAAACCATTTAGGACAGAAATGAGGGGGAATTTCTTCACTCAGAGGGTGGTGAACCTGTGGAACTCATTGCCACAGAGGGCAGTGTACGCCAGCTCATTAAATATATTTAAGAGGGAATTAGATATATTTCTACAGGCAAAAGGGGTTAAGGGTTACGGAGAGAAGGCGGGGACGGGATACTGAATTGGAGGATCAGCCATGATCTCATTAAATGGCGGAGCAGGCTCGAAGGGCTGGATGGCCTACTCCTGCTCCTATCTTCTATGTATCTATGTAGATTCTAACTCTCTCTGTGAACAGAGATCCTAACCCTATTTGGCAACATAGATCCTAAAGCTATCGGGGGACAGAGATCCTAACTCTATCTGGGGACAGAGATCCTAACTCTATCTGGGGACAGAGATACTTCTTCTATCTGGGGACAGAGATCCTAACTCTATCTGGGGACAGAGATCCTAACTCAATCTGGGGACAGAGAACCTAACTCTTTCTTACGACAGAGATTCTAACCCTATCTGGGGACAGAGATTCTAACTCTCTCTGTGAACAGAGATCCTAACTCTATCTGGGAACAGAGATACTTCTTCTATCTGGGGACCGAGATCCTAACTCTATCTGGGGACAGAGATCCTAACCCTATCTGGGGACAGAGATCCTAACTCTATCTGAAGACGGAGATCCTAACTCTATCTGGGGACAGAGATCCTAACTCTATGTGGGGACAGTGACCCTAACTTTATCTGTGAACAAAGATCCTAATACTATCTGTGAACAGAGATCCTAACTCTATCTGGGGACAAAATTCCTAAACCTATCTTGGGACAGAGATCCAAACTCTATCTGTGAACAGAGATCCTAATCCTAGCTGTGCACAGAGATGCTAAACTTATCTGGGGACAGAGATCCTAACTATATCTGGGGACAAAGATCCTAACTCTATCTGGGGACAGAGACCCTAAGCCTATCTGGGGACAGAAATTCTAACTCCATCTCTGAACAGAGATGCTAACCCTATCTGGGAACAGAGATACTAACTCTATCTGGGGACAAAATTCCTCAATCTATCTGGGGACAGAGATCCGAACCCTATCTGTGAACAGAGATCCTAATCCTATCCGTGAACAGAGATCCTAACACGATCTCGGACCAGAGATCCTAACTCTATCTGGGGACAGAGATCCAACCCTATCTGGGGACAGAGATGCTAACTCTATCTGGGGAAAGAGATCCTAACTCTACCTGGGGACAGAGGTCCTCACTTTATCTGGGGACAGAGATGCTAACTCTATCTGGGGACAGAGATCTTAACTCGATCTGTGGACAGAGTGGCTAAACCTATCTGGGGTCAGATATACTAATTCTATCTGGGGACAGAGATCCTAACACTATTTGGGGAAAGAGATCTTAACCCTATCTGGGGACAGAGATTATAACTCAATCTGTGAACAGAAATCCTAACTCTATCTGGGGACACAGATGCTAACACTATCTGGGGAGAGAGATCCTAACTCTATCTGTGAACAGAGAACCTAACCCTATTTTGCAACAGAGATCCTAAAACTATAGGGGGACAGAGATCCTAACTCTATCTGGAGACAGAGATCCGAACCCGATCTGGGGATAGAGAACCTAACTCTTTCTTACGACAGAGATCCTAACCCTATCTGGGGACAGAGATTCTAAGGGGTAAAAATTCAGTTGGTTGCGCCTCCCGTTAGCGCCTTAAATGGGCGCTAATGGGGCGTTAAGGCGCTAACGCCCGGGCGCAGCGCTGTTTGCGCCGCTCGAGAACTTAACTTGAGATTGTGCGGCGGCGCTAAAACTTACCGCTGCGACCACCTGTGCGCGCAGATTGTGACGTCATTCCGTGGTGCAATGCCCTTGGGGCGCCCCGGAGCGGAAATTGAGTGGCGCCCCCTGCCTTACCGCCTGGCGCTTCCAACGACCGGAAGACTGGAACGTTATCAATCGGTGTGGGGCTGGGGGGGGCGCTATTTAAAGGGGGCCTCTTCCTGTCTTTTTCTGTGGTCGACATTTATGCACCACTCGTTCTGAGAGAGAGAGAGAGATTCGGAGAGAGAGAGAGACTTCTACATTGACTCAACGCTTTGTGAGGTAGTTTTGCCTAGTTCATCCTAACTTTGCTGCTACTTTCGTTGCTGTACCTCATTACTTTTCTGGCAAAGAGAAGATGGGGGCTGCAATGATTGGGGGCGTCGTCCTGCTCCAGCTCAATCGGAGGAGAGTGAGACGCAGACAGAGAGTGGCAATGATGGCCAGACGGAGGAGGCCCATCAGGCGCATGTACAGGAGAGCTTACCCTCCCAGGGTATATCGTGAACAGCTCTCCTACATCCACATGTCCGAGGAGCTGTGTTTGCGAAGGCTGCGATTCAGCAAGGAGGTGGTCACTGAGCTCTGCCACCTGCTGCAGCCAGATCTGCAGCCTCAGCTGAGGTCCAGGACGTCTCTGTCGGTGGCAGTGAAGGTCACAGTGGCTTTGAACTTCTACGCCACTGGCTCATTCCAAGCTGCTGTTGGGGACCTCGCCAATATCTCCCAGTTTGCGGTGCATCGCTGCATCCGGCAGGTCACCAATGCCCTCTTCACAAGGAGACGAGACTTCATCTCCTTCCCTATGACCCCAGACAAGCAGCATGACCGTGCTATGGGCTTTGCGAGGGTAGCGGGCTTCCCCATGGTGCAGGGCGCCATTGACTGCACGCATGTGGCTTTGCGTGCTCCGCGAGAGAATGCAGAGGAGTTCCGGAACAGAAAGGGGTTCCATTCCTTGAATGTGCAGTTGGTCTGTGACCACAGACAGGTGATTCTCGCTGTCAATGCCCACTATCCGGGCAGCTGCCACGATGCTTTCATCCTGCGCCAGAGTACTGTGGCAGAAATTTTCGAGGCACCGCATCAGCCAGTTGGTTGGCTTCTGGGGGACAAGGGGTACGCATTGAGCACCTGGCTGATGACACCGCTCCGTGCGCCAAACACCCCTGCTGAGCTGCGGTACCAGGAAAGCCAACAAGCAACGAGGAACATTATTGAGCGCACAATCGGCGTGCTCAAACAACGATTCCGCTGTCTGGACCATTCTGGAGGAGCCCTGCAGTACTCGCCTGAGCAAGTTTCCAAATTCGTAGTGGTGTGCTGCATGTTGCACAACATGGCAATCCTCAGGACGCAGCCAATGCCACCAGGCCTTGCAGCACCACAAGAGGAGGAGGAGGAAGAGGAGGAACAGGCCGAGGACGATGATCAGCAGCAGCACCAAGGCAGGAGGGCGGCCCACAATGGTCAAACTGCAAGGGCCGTCCGTCAACGACTAATAGCAAGCCGCTTCTAGGGCCCCTGCCAGTGCTACAAACACGAATCAACCCAGCACGCAACCCCTAAGCCGGCCAAGGCACCAATAATTCCAACCACCAGCCATGTATATTTTGAATACAGAAACTTATTTATTGTACAAACTCTGTGTGTGTCAATTCCTCATGACAAACTCATAGAAATAAACACAAAAAAACAGTCAATAACATAACTGGTTCTCACAACCTGGAGATAATGGCCCAGAAATTGCAGTGTGAGGGTTCGTGCGAGGGTAAGCCCTTCCCGCGATGTCTCACTGCGCGTTGGCTTTTTCAGTCCCAGCTCGCTGGAACTTCATGTTCCAGCCATCAGCTGCGAGTGCATCGTGATCCCACAGTGCGGAGTTAGTTCGAGTGCACTGTGGGATCACGTGACTGAGTTACAGCCAATGGCAGCACACCAAGCTCTCATTCATAGAATTCACAGCGGCCATTGAACTGCTGTGAAAACTAGGAATACAACAAGCCCCCAAAAGAAGAGCTAAACCTCCATTAAATTAAAAAAAAACCCCATCACATAATTAAAATAAGTGTAATTAAATAAATTAACCTTTTTAAACAAAAAAATAAATTTTTGAAAAAATTTTAAATCTTTTAAAATGTTATAAAAATAAACTTACCTGTCTTTAAAGTCGCTACTAAAGATTTACCTGTAAAAAAAAATTCTAAATACTACTTAATTATGTACTTACCTGGTTAAAAGTGTCTCCTGCGCTTCCTTTTTTCTTTTCCAGATTCTTCAATACTTACCTGCGTGCGCAAGCGATGAAGTGCACTGCGTGCGCGCAGCCTGTAGCGCGCACGCGGTGCACTGAGGACCCGCCCCCTTTTCGAAAGATCAATTGCCGGTTTTCAGTGCATGCGCAGTGCATGCTGAAAACCGGCAATTGAAGTCTGGCTGCGTGAGTGTACACTGTGCGTACTCTCGCGCAGCCGGATCAATTTCTGGGCCAATGTCCTAAACAAAAGTTGGGCCATGAACCTCGGCCTTTAATAAAAAAATGACCAGCATTTTGGCACACCTCCTACTTTTTGCCCTTCGAGGGTGATCTCCTTCCCTTGCGCACTTCCCCCCTTCTAACCCTACTGCTCCTCCGTAATGGGACCTCAGTGGCTGCAGCAAGGCTGGTGGAAGGCTGCTGCTTGTCAGACCCTGACACTGCAGATGCCCCTGAAGGACGGCCTCGACCACTTCTGGGCCTGGAGGGCCCGGCTGCAGACTGCACCAACTCTGCATGGGCGGCAGCAGTCTGTCCTACAGGCGGTGGCAAGTGCAGTGGAGAAGTGACAGTGTTGGCAGCAGGAATGCTGTCATCGTGAGAGAGGACAGCAACTCCCTGCTCGCCCGACACACTGGCACTCCCACGGGGCAGCACTTCAGCATCCGGAGCAATTTGCCGGAGAACAGATTGCTGGCCTGCTGCGGCGCGGTGACAGCCCCGGGGACATGTGCACGAACCATCGAGGATGGCAGCAGTCAGTGCTCGCGTGGCCTCAATCTGAGTCTGCATGAGAGCAGGCTCAGATGGGTTCCTGGCAGCCAGTGACTGAATTGCAGCAGTAAGCTTTAGTGTGGCATCCGCCTGTGCTACAGCGAAGTGCTCCACACTCCTTGCCAGTGCCTCAATGCATTCGGGCACGCTTCCCACTGCACCCATGAGCTCAGTGTGCATGACCACCGCCTGGCTGTTCATTTCTGCAATCAGCCGCTCCTCCTCTGCGTCCATTGCATTAGGAGTGTCTGGCATACTCTCCCTCTGGGGAGAAGGCTCCCGTTCTTCCCTCCCCCCCCCCATGGCGTTGCTGCAGCCCGCTGGGTCCTGGAACTTCACCATCATCAGCCCCTTCCCCCCTGCTCCCCCGTTCTTCCCTCCCCCCCCCATGGCGTTGCTGCAGCCCGCTGGGTCCTGCAACTTCACCATCATCAGCCCCTTCCCCCCTGCTCCCCTCCGGGGAAGGCGTGTTCCCAGTGTGGCCATGGGCTTCCTCGGGAGAGGGTGGCACTGATGCTCCGGCTTCCTCTTCCTCCTCAGCTGCAGCATCACTCCCAGTGGCAGCTTCAGGGACCATCTCCTCAGCTGGTGAATCACCATTTGAAAGCAGGGAGGTACAAGAGTGGCTTTAGCGTGAGGACAGGGTGGCAGTAAGGGAGGAATAAGTGCAGCGAGTTAGCAAGTTGGATTGAAAGTGTCAAAGGCTGGTATTGTGAGGGACAAGTGGAAGGACAGAGGACAAAAAGGTGATGACCTTACCATTGCTGTCCACAACGGGGTCGGCGTCTCCAGTGGCGACGGGACCGATCACCCGGCTTGCCACAATCCTGTGGACGCGCTCCTCCAGATCGCTGAGGGGTTGCAGCTGAAGCCGCCCTCCACCCGTCCGTTGCTGCTGTCTCCGATTATGAGCCAGCTTAGCCTGCAAGAAAAAGGACAGCATCTGAGTCAATATACAGCCATGGTCTTGCCTGATGTGCCTCCCATAGGTGAATAGCCCTTACTGTATGCAGCCATGGTCTTGCCTGATGTGCCTCCCATAGGTGAATAGCCCTTACTGTATGCAAAGTGCGGAATGTGTGTGTGTGTTTGATGAAAGGGCCATAGGTGTTGCATGAGTGTTGTGCTTTGGGGTTTTAAGACCCTCTGGCCATAGAGTGAGGTTGAGATGGAGGGATGGAGAGGTATTGAGAAAAAGCCACTCACCCTGACGACCCGAGTGAGGTCGTTGAACTTTTTGCGGCACTGGACATGGGTCCTGGGCACCATGCTCCTGGAGGAGACGCTCTGAGCCACCTCCCTCCACACTCTTCTGAACTCGCGTGGCAAAGGCCTCCTGCCACTCTCCGGGAACAGCATGCATCGTCTGCGCTCCACTGCGTCAACCAGAGCATCCAAGGCCCGCTCGGTGAAGCGATGAGCGCGTTCTCTCACCCTCTCCATGCTTGGCAGCAAAATGGATTACAGGTCTCTCCAGGCTGAGATTCAAGGCTGCAATGAGCAGGGTGTGGCTGGGGAGCAAGTGGCCCCCCCCGCTTTAAGAAGTGTCCGGCGCCAGTGTGTCTGTGTTCCCTCGCTAACTGGCAGCAGCTGCGCTGCGCTCGTGCGCTGAGTTAGCGCCTCACTCCTAGGCCTTTGCGCCTTAAGAGAGGTGTGCAGCGCCTAATTTAGCGCTCCACTCACCTCCCGGGGCGGTAAAAGTGAAGTTTCCTGTCAGTGCCGATAATTAGCGCCAGGCGCTAATATTTGCGCGCGGACGATATTTGCGCCCCAAATGGGGCGCGACCTAATTTCTACCCCTAACTCTCTCTGTGAACAGAGATCCTAACCCTATCTGGGAACAGAGATCCTACCTCTATCTGGGGACAGAGATCCTAACTCTATCTGGGGACAGAGATCCTAACCATAACTGGGGACAGAGATCCTAATCTCTATCTGGGGACAGAGATCCTAACCCTATCTGGGGACAGAGATCCTAATCTCTATCTGGGGACAGAGATCCTAACCCTATCTGGGGACAGTGACCCTAATTTTATCTGTGAACAAAGATCCTAATACTATCTGTGAACAGAGATCCTAACTCTATCTGGAGACAAAATTCCTAAACCTATCTGGGGACAGAGATCCGAAATCTATCTGGGGGCAGAGATGCTAACTCTGTCTGGGGCGGAGCTCCTAAGTATATCTGGGGACAGAGATCCTAACTATATCTGGGGACAGAGACCCTAAGCCTATCTGGGGACAGAAAATCTAACTTCATCTGTGAACAGAGATGCTAACCCTATCTGGGAACAGAGATCCTAACTATATCCGGGTAGAGAGATCCTCACTCTCTCTGTGAACAGAGATCCTAACCTTATTTGCCAACAGAGAGCCTAAAACTAACTGGGGACAGAGATCCTAACTTTACCTGGGGACAGATAACTTAACTATATCTGGGGACAGAGATCCTAACTCTATCTGGGGACAGAGATCCTAACTCTATCATTGAACAGAGATCATAACTCAATCTGGGGACTGAAATCCTAACTCTATCTGGGGATAGATATCCTATTTCTATCTGTGAACAGATATCCTAACTCTATCTGGGGACATAGATCCAAACCTTACCTGTGGACAGATATCCTAACTCTATCTGGGGACAGAGATCCTAACTCTATCTGGGGACAGAGTTCCTAACTCTATCTGGGGACAGAGATCCTAATTCTATCTGGGGACAGAGATTCTAACTCTATCTTGGGACAGAAATCCTAAATCAATCTGGAGACAAAAATCATAACTCTGTCTGGGGACAGAGATCCTAACCCTATTTGAAGAAAGAGATCTTAACTCTATCTGGAGACAGAGATCCTAACCCTATCTGGGGACAGAGATTATAACTCAATCTGTGAACAGAAATCCTAACTCTATCTGGGGACACAGATGCTAACATTATCTGGGGAAAGAGATCCTAACTCTATCTGTGAACAGAGATCCTAACCCTATTTGGCAACAGATATCCTAAAACTATCTTGGTACAGAGATCCTAACCCTATCTGGGGACAGAGATCCTAACTCTATCTGGGGACAGAGATCCTAACTCTACCTGGAGACAGATATCCTAACTCTATCTAGGGACAGAGATCCGAACTCTATCTGTGAAAAGAGATCCTAACTCTATCTGTGAACAGAGATCCTAACTCTATCTGGGGACAGAGATCCTAACTCTATCTGTGAACAGAGATCCTAACTCTATCTGGGGACAGAGATCCGAACTCTATCTGTGAACAGAGATCCTAACTCTATCTGGGGACAGAGATCCTAACTCTATCTGGGGACAGAGATCCTAATTCTATCTGGGGACAGAGATCGTAACTCTATCTTGTGACAGAAATCCTAAATCAATCTGGAGACAAAAATCATAATTCGGTCTGGGGACAGAGATCGTAACTCTATCTTGGGACAGAGATCCTAATCCTATCTGTGAACAGAGATACTAACTCCATCTGGGGACAGAGATCCTAACTCTATCTGGGGACAGAGATCCTAAACCTTTCTGGGGACAGAGATCCTAACCCTATCTGGGGACAGAGATTCTAACTCTCTCTGCATTTCGTTTAATAAAACTGATCAAACGAATCTGCTTCTCTTATGTTGTTTCGAATCGCGATAATTGCGAAACCTTACAGTCCCTCCTGTTGATGCGAATAACTCCGCTTATCGTATCGATTAAAAAATGGTGGTGAGCAAAATTATCCCGATTCTCCACATCCAAACACTCCCGGTACTTAAACTATCTATGGCCTCCATGCAGTCCTCATTTCCCAGGGAAAATTACATTGTCTAAACTTGGACAAACCGTAGGCAGCATTGCCTTTAAACTTACACTGCGTATACGCCTTCCAGGTGCAAAAGGCCGATGCCTCTCGCACCACCTGTATATGCATATTTTATTATACAAGGAAAAATAATCAAAACAACCATTTTAAAAATACAAAGTTCCAAACTTAGTTACACATACTCATAACTAATAACAATTACAAAAACACACATGGCAAAATGGAGCGGCGTCATCCTGGCCGTTTACGCGGTACTTTCCTCGTTCACGCGCACATAACGTTCTCTCCACTCCCCTGTGTTCTCCTGCTTTGTGAGGCGTTTGCTTCTTTTGCAGTGCACGACCAATAGGTACACCACAATTCTAACTTGACACACAACCAAAATGTGGGAGGCTATCCTGATCCATGAAGGAACTTCAATATTAGTGAACAGATCCCACCACGGTGGGACTACTATGTCCAAAATTTCTGTCCCTTTTTCTACAGTCTTTTGTTCCAGGGTGTAAAAATGTTTCTGTGATACCATGACGGCTTTTAAAATCTTGGTGAGGTGTTCAGGGAGAGGGGGAATGATGTAGCCGAAATGCGCGACGAATCGCTGCAAGTCTGTGAAATTCTCTTTTACAGTGAGGTGAACAGTGGATGGTTCAGGGATTGGGACAATTCGCTGTTGTGCCACTTGAACTTCAGCCCTGGGTTTAAAACAGAAACTGCTGTCACTCACCGGACACTGGCTGTGCTGTCCATGTTGGTAGTGTTGCGCTGCAGTGGTAACTTTCAATTGTCCGTTAGTCCCCGTAATTGTCCGATGGGTATTGTTACCCAATCGCTCCCACTCAACCGAGGAATTTCTCATAGTCTTGCTTAATTTTCGTAACCACCACCATCGGCTCAATGGGACCTTCCCATTGCATGTCAAACAAATCCTTTTGCCGACGGTGACGCTGATTCTGGGTGCAATGATCCTCACTCTGGGGCACAGCAAAGAAGTCTCTTTGTAGGCAAATCCGGATGCACTGGAGTATTCCGTTGAATTCGTTCCCAGCCATCCCGGCCACCTTCCCTTGTGGAAATAAGTGGCGGTCTCCTCAGCCTTTCGCTCCCCGGTCCCATCCGTCGCGATGGGGCCCGTGTCCCCGGAGCAACCGAACACAACGACATCCTTGGTGAGGCCCCGATAGGCCAATCCATATCCGATCGTTGCGAGCACTATCAGAATCCTTTCCATCTTTCCTGGTTCCTGTGATGTAGCCAGCCTCCCAAGAGTCTTTGGCTTTTGTGAAGGGTGAGCGGGTCCCTTGACCTCGTCTCACGTAAAAAAAGACATGTATGCTGGATAGACTTTAACTATTCCTATCACTAAAACTCCCAGCATTTTACCATTTACTTATAAAATTACACTACAATCTTACCAAACTTAAAAAAAACTATAAACTTAAACTTAACCTAAACTTAACTGTACAGCGCCGCCCGTTCCCAGGGTGGCCTAGCTAAATTCTGCGAAGGCTGCCACGAGCTTTTCCCAGTGGCGGGGGGGCACTGACCCCTTCCTTTGATCTGCCGCAGCCTGTCGCTGCTGTGCTGGGACTGGGATCTCCCTGGGCTGCCTTGACCTTGAACTTACGCCTGGGGGTTTACGGGGGATTTTACCACGACTTCCTGGGCTGGGGTGTCCGACTTGACTTACGTAGGGCTACCTTGGGCAAGATTTCCAGGGCCGACGGACCGGGAACCGAGACTTCCACCGTCACGGCCTGTGGTCCCACCACAGCCGCCGGCTCTGTCTCCCCTGGCTCCGCCCCCCTGGGCTCGGGATTTGCAGTTTCCGACTCCACCTTACTTGCTTCCCCTAAGCTTGAGTCGAGGGCGAAACCTTCGTCCTCCGACCCCAGCACCTCTCCGACCGGGTCACTACCTTGATCGAGCTCCTCGAGCTCTTCCTCATCTGAATCCCAACCCCAAGAACAGATCCTACACTTTTCCAGAATGTCCTCTCCCCTCAAGCAGGCTACTTTACCGGTCTGTGTGCCCTGCGGTCCTACCCGGGGCTGAGAGTCCCCACTCGCTGGTTTGGCCCCTCCCCTATGACAGGCCACCGCCCCTGCTTGTGCATTCTGTGAAATCTCGCCTGCTGGAGGCTGAAGATTTCTATTCTGTTTTAGTTTGGGCAACTCTGCTACCATGGCTTGCAACTGCGGGGTGGTGAATTCCCCCGGGGTTGTTGAGCAAACCATCCCTCTGGCTTTGGATAGGGCTTGGGTCAGACCTTTTATCCTTTCCTCACAGGACCCATGGTTTAAAACCTCATACTCCCTGCTCCTGGCTACCCTGTAGGCTGCCTTTATGTCTCTAAGCTGCCCTTCTAGCCCATCTACTTTCCCCATTAAGTGGGTGTTCTCCTCCCGTAAGGCCTGCTCTTTTAACCTGGCCTCCTTACAGGAGGCTCCCTCCTGTGCGTGTCTTTCAAGGGGACACAGGTAGGCAGGCTGCACCGGTTCCAGTCAGAAGTCCGGGTTGCATGGGGCTGTTGCTACCTCCCCGTGCGAAATCATAAGAGACCGCACGGCTCCTAACATTGATTCAATCACATCGGGATGGATAGGCACACCAGCTCCTTTCTCAGAGACAGGCGCTTGGGTTCGGACTGCGGGAGCTTTGTCCCTGGAGTCCTTCCAGGGATTCCTGCAGTTTTTACGCCAGTGACCTGTCTTCCCGCACCCGTAACAAACACCACTGGTTTGTGGGGCGCGATTTCCCTCCTGATGCCACTCTTTCTGAGCCGGAGCTGCGGGCTTTGCCTCATGCACCTTTCCCTTAAGGGGACGCGCTCCCGTGCTCCTAGTGTTCCGATACCCTATGGTGAGTCGATTTAGGACAGACTCCTCCGTTGTGGCGGGGTTAGTGGGATCAAACCACGCTCTGGCCTGCTCCCTTACGGCTGGCAAGCTGTTGGCTACTGGACACCAGAGCCAATGAGCTTTCCCGGCGCCGTTCAGAAAGGCGCACGCTGGCGCACCTGGGCAGCTACGCTGGTATACTGGCCACAGTCTGTCGGCGAAAACCTTCGGGGGTTCTCCCTCCATCTGTATGGTTTGACTCAATCTGACGAACGGACCTTCGTCATCCGCCCCTAACACTTCTAGGACCTCGTCCCGTAACTCCTCATAGGTTTTATTTCCCTTCTTGCTCTCGTCGGAGAGACACTGAAGGATCGAGCTATCTAAAGAGAACAGCAACATTTTGGTCTTTTCCTCGTCGTCGCAGCCATTAATCGCTGCGGTCTGTTCTACTTCCCTAAAATGTACGGAAGGGTCGTCTGACTCGGACAGCTTCCGTACATGGCTAATCATTGCTCTCAGCTGGTGTGAGCTGTGGGGCAATACAAGTTGGTTCAGGACATCCCCGTCTTCCCCATTGGCTGCATTCGGGCCTCTCTTGTGACCTCGGAGCGGACACATCGGTCCCGGTCTCGACTCTACCTCCGGGGATTGTCCTACCTCGGGAACCTCCTTCTCTATTTCCACCACTTCCTCCCTTACCCAGGTTGCCGAATAGCTGGGTGGCGCGGAGGGCACAGTGGCAAATACCTCCTCTGCTTTGTCTGGTAGGGATTTTGGGAATTCCCTACCCACCTGTGGCTGGTTTGCTGACGGGCTGATGAGGCACACCAAGCCGTTTGCCTTATTCAGGGCCTCTCTTAGGTTCCCTATCTCCTTCTGGCAAACACTGTGGTCGGCTCCCTCATGCCTATCCTCGAGGGCCATCTTGTATGCCGCCCTAACTCCCTTCAAGCTTTCTTCCTGGGCTTTTATCTGGTTAGCTAGGCGGACACACCGTTCTCTAATCCTACCCTCGTTTAATTTCGCTTCCGTGACCTGACATTCTAGGTAATCAATTTTAGCCTCATGGTGGTTGGCTACTATCTGGCGTTCCTGATGTAACGCATTCAATGATGCGATGAGTTTCTGTCCTCCCGTGATCTTTTCCTCCATCTCAACTTCCAATTCCCTGATCTGAGCTGCCTGTGCCACAATGACCTGGTCCGAAAGTTGGACTTGCTTCTTGTAGCACATCAGCCAGACCGCTTTCTCTACCGACTTCTTATGCTCTTTACTGCCTGTCCATTTGATGGCGGCGTCTAGCGGACGCTTATCCATCAGTAGGTCACTTATCCACTTTTTGGTTAAGTTAACCTTCCCAAACACATAGTCGGCTACCCTCTCATCCATCACATTTCGCCTATTCAAATCAGGGTCTAAAACATTACTCTCCTGCTGCCAGTGTCCTGCCGCGGTTGCCATTTTCTGTAAGGGTTTCGTCGTGCCTGTGTCTCAGACGGTGCTGGTGCGAGGTTAGGCCTTCGTTGCCTAATACTATTGCTTGCTCTGGTCTCTGGCCAGCCTTATTGCAATAAGCACCTGTGAGTGGTTCGACCCACTCGCCCTTACGGTTCTAACACTGGACTTAGGTGCAGGAGCAGTAATGCAGAGAAAAACTCAAATAGACCCGGTTGAATAGTACGAAATGGAAATCTTTATTGCATAGCGTCCAAAATCATGAAGTACATGTCATAGGCGCAAATTAACGAGAGTACAAGTATACATACATTCATAAAGCTTGGTCTAGGGAAATGAAGAACGCACGGCACATCGTAAAAAAAGGGGAACACATTATACTTTAACCTTAATAAAACCACCCTCCCTTAACAATACCTACACTACGTCTAGATTTGTAGGATCGGGAAACATGCTCACCACTCGTGTTACTTCGGAGAATTTTAAAGTGAGGCACTCGGCTCGTTTCGCTGCAGCGCCTGACTGTCACGTGTTTGGAAGGGTCTCTGTACCCCACTTGTTTATCTTCGCTGCTGCGACAAGCAGGCCGGGCTCCCCGTTGTCATGAAGAACTCGACAGAACTCGGACACAGTTCAAAGAAGAGTCTTCCTGTTCCCGACACCAGTTGTCGGGAGACTTCAATGAAAGGTTCTTTCTTATATTTTCGGGCGCAGGTCGGGGTTTACTGACCGTGGCGGCACGTGGATTCTTCTTCTTTTCTTGTCGTTTCGTCTTGTCTCTTCGGGCCTTCGGGTCCAGACACCGTTTACCGACTCTCGGGATGGTGCACCCGGTCACTTGCCCTTGTCGGGGCGGCTCGTTCCGATTGAGCTCCACCCAACATTCGAATAACCGTCCCGTACTGCTAAAGTCAAGAGTCAACAGAGTCCAGCCCTAAGGAAGAGCTTCAGCCAGCGATCGAGCGAGTCAAGAGTCAGCAGAGATAAGAGTCGAAATCAAGAGAATAAGAGAGCGATGGACATTTGTTCACCATAGTTATAGTGCTGTGTTCCCTTATCTCCCGCTCAAATCTTAATGTTTGTCCTTTGTGTAATATTGGCGCTCAAAACTCCCAGCATGGGGCGATTCTTCTCTTTAACAGGTTTCGGTAGCACCTGAAACTGGCCAACTACCCGTTAATGTTTTCCCCATTGTTGACCCAGCCAGGATGTGTACGAAATCGCCTCCCTGACTGGTTTTGGGGGCCCCCGAATACTTGCTTAATCACCCGTCGATGTCTCTCTCATTGTAGAGCCGTGGGGGTATTTGTGTATTGATGTGTCTGGATGGGCCTTCGATTGCCCAGTACAATGGTCCTTACTTGTACATGGAAAACGATTCCAGCACTTATATCTTTGCTATTGTTACAAATGCAAACAGGTTGCATCCTGTCTTTATCAGTGTTTATCGAGTATGATCCAATCTTATATTGAATGTTTATTCGACGCCATCTTGTCTGCCCACTGTATTTCTGGAAGCTTCTGCCACGATGCGCGGCGGCCATTTTACAGGCTTCTGTGTCCTTTATAATCATGACAGCATTTCGTTTAATAAAACTGATCAAACGATCTGCTTCTCTTATGTTATTTCGAATCGCGATAATTGCGAAACTTTACAGGACAGAGATCCTAACTCTATCTCGGGACAGAGATCCTAACTCGATCTGTGAACAGAGATCCTATCTCTATCTGGGGACAGAGATCCTAACTCTATCTGAGGACAGATATCATAATACTATCTGTGTACAGAGACCCTAACTCGATCTGGGGACAGAGATGCTCACCCTATCTAGGGACAGAGATTCTAACTCTATCTGTGAACAGAGATCCGAACTCTATCTGTGAACAGAGATCATAAATCAATCTGGGGACAGAGATCGTATCTCTATCTTGGGACAGAAATCCTAAATCAATCTGGAGACAAAAATCATAATTCGGTCTGGGGACAGAGATCGTAACTCTATCTGTGAACAGAGATCCGAAACTCTATCTGGGGACAGAGATCCTAATTCTATCTGGGGACAGAGATCGTAACTCTATCTTGGGACAGAAATCCTAAATCAATCTGGAGACAAAAATCATAATTCGGTCAGGGGACAGAGATCGCAACTCTATCTGGGGACAGAGATCATAATACTATCTGTGTACAGAGACCCTAACTCGATCTGGGGACAGAGATGCTCACCCTATCTGGGGACAGAGATCCTAACCCTATCTGTGAACAGAGGTTCTAACTCTATCTGTGAACAGAGGTTCTAACTCTATCTGGGGACAGAGATACTACCTCTATCTGTGAACAGAGATCCTAACTCTATCTGGGGACAGAGATCCTAACTCTATCTGAGGACAGATATCCTAACCCTATCTTTGAACAGAGATCCCAACTCTATCTGGGGACAGAGATCATAATACTATCTGTGTACAGAGACCCTAACTCGATCTGGGGACAGAGATGCTCACCCTATCTGGGGACAGAGATCCTAACTCTATCTATGAACAGAGATCCTAACTCTATCTGTGAACAGAGATCCTAACTCTATCTGTGAACAGAGATCCTAACTCTATCTGTGAACAGAGATCATAACTCAATCTCTGAACAGAGATTCTAACTCTATCTCGGAACAGAGATCCTAATTCTATCTGGGGAAAGAGATCCTAGCCCTATCTGTGGACAGGGATCCTAACTCTGTCTGTGAACAGAGTTCCTAACCCTATCTGTGAACAGAGGTTCTAACTCTATCTGGGGACAGAGATCCTACCTCTATCTGTGAACAGAGATCCTAACTCTATCTTGGGACAGAGATCCTAACTCTATCTGTGAACAGAGATCCTAACTCTATCTTGGGACAGAGATCCTAACTCTATCTGGGGACAGAGGGGACGATTTTCCCAGCCCCGAGGAGGCGGGTTTGGAGGCGGGACAGTTGGCAAAATGGCAAAAACTGAGGGCGGTTTCGGAATCCCCTCCAACCCGCCTCGGCGCAATTTTTCTGAAGTCGGGTTTGTTGGGTGCGATTCGGTCCCACCTCCATCAGTCGGGAGATGTAGTTAAGACCCTGAAATTGTACTCTGTAATCCTATTTTGACAGACCTTCGTTATTTTACCACATTTTCAGCGTGTTGCACAACCCTCCTAAACCACGCCAGCTAATCCTGGTGGGTTGACAAATGGGTGACCTGCTCACAGCTGCAGCTCCACCATTAAAACGGAGCTTTCAGCGGGGAGCAGTTGCAGGTGGCAGAACTTTTGTTCCAAAGGTCTTTCAGCACTTTTAGCAGGCCAACCGAAGATGGAGGTGCTGCAGCTTCTATCTCTCAGCTGTGGGACATCCTTGGAAGTCCCTCTCCCTGCTTGGACTGAGCGCTTCCCCAACGGAGGTATCTGCCAGCAGCATGGGAATCATTTATTTCCTTTCACCATGGATCTCAGATTCGGTTGAGTAGCAGCCACGGCAGCAGCAGAACCAGCCAGATCAGCAGCAACAGCAGCAGGAGCCCCAACCTCCGGCTCACCCACCTGATGCTGTACAGGGCAGAAGGCGCCAGTGCATGGAAGCACTTTACCGCAGGAGATACCCCCATCTGAGGGTTTACAGACAGCGGATGAGCTACCTCTGTCCTCCTTTCACTCTGGCCACCAACCTGACCATGCAAGTGTCGCAGAGCCCGCAATGTGGAGCTGCCTAAGGTGAAATAACAAATTCCATCACGCCAACAGTTTGCCATCACCTCATTTTTATACATTCAAACAGGGATGGCATTTCATCAATAAACAGAAACAATCACCCAAGTGCCTACCCCTCTGACTAATGGTGCTTTATTTTTCTCTCACGCGTGCTCCTACGTGGTGCTCCCCCTGTGGCTTCAGCAGAAGTGGAGGCCCCTTGCTCACTTTGATGCTGCTCCTGCTTCGACACCTTTGGCGGTTGTCCTCTGGGTTTACGAGCCTGTGAGGGCTTGCCAAACGTCTGCTCATCCTGCGGCAGTGCAGGGGCTGAGACACCCATCTCAGTTGGGTGCGGACTCTGGTGCGGCTCTGACCGAGGGCTACGCAGTGGCATGGAAGCGTGAGCGCTTGGAGAGGAGCCCCCACTTCCTTGTTCTCTGCCACCAACTTCCCTCTCATGGGTCAGGTCCACCTCAGTGCTTGCAAGTGGCTTGAGAGCACCTTGCTGCACATCAGGGGGGCCATGGGGACCCATATCTGCACTGGCAGTCCTACTCAAAAGGACTTCCATGAAGCTCTGGTTTCTCTGCTCAATAGCTGCCCATCGCTCCTCCAGAGATGTCGGTCTATTCTGAACAATCACCATGTTTTCCTGACTCTGGCGACTTATTTCCTCCAAGGCCGTAGCCAGCCTTTCCACGGAGGTTGCCATCCTTTCCGTGGTGCTGCATATATGCGCCATTGCCTCCCCTGAGGAGTCTTGCTGCTCAGCCTCTTCCTCGTTGACAGTGGGGTGGGGCTCTGTGGATGGTCCTGTGGGGGAGTAAAGGCATGGGTTAGACATTTGACGGAAGTGTGGCATGCACATGCAATAGTGCAGATGCTGAAGTGGCATACTAAGAATGTACACCAGCAGCCATTTCAGTCACTCAAGCAGTGTAAATGAGAGAGACACAAAACTATTCTGTCACCAGCTTGCTCTGCATCGCTCATCTGTCCGTCCCCCACTTCCACCTCCACCTCTGCGCCGGCGATGTCCAGGGCCGCCTCTTCAGCCTGGGTGAGAATGGCTATGGAAGGTGGCCCTCCTTCTGTCTTCACCCTTTCCCTTCTATTGCGGGCTCTCTTTTCCTGCAGTGAAGGAGACAAGTGGAGTTGGCGTGAGAATGATGGAGTGAGTGTAGAGAGTCCAGAGCATAGATGCTTCGAAGGAGACAAAGTTGGAGTGAGGTTCCATGTCCAAGGGCCCTCCCTGTGCGTTGTTAGTCATTGTCATTGCATAACATTGAAAGGGAGTGTGAGGGCAGCATAGTCGAATAGTGAAGTGATTGGGTTCATAGAGTGAGACGGATGGTGAAGGGTGGAAGGGTTGTAAGGGCAAAGTGGGATGTGGAGTTGGAGGTTCACAATGCAGAGTGCTGATGATGAGAGGAGAAGGGGAGCAGGAGGAGGGTCAAGCTGAAGGTATACTCACTTTGCCTGATCTTACAAGGTCATTGAACCTTTTACGGCACTGCAGCCATGTTCTGCTGCACACTGATCTGGAGGTTAGATCCCTTGCCAGCTGTACCCACACAGCCTTGGTTTCTTTGGGAGGCCTCTTCCTCCCAGATGAGGGGAAGAGCACCTCCCTGCTGGCTCTCGCCCCCTCAACTAGCATATCCAGCGCCTCATCGGAGAACCTCGGGGAGGCCCTTGCCTTGGAGTTGGCCATTCTTGAAGGAGATAACAGCCTGGAGGTGGTGCAGCATCGACCAAAAACCAGTGGATTGAGCAAAGGCGGCAAGCAGCCCTTAAATGAAGCTGGATAAGTGACGTCAGCAGAGGCGAGTTTCAGTCCCAAAAGACTAATTGGCCCAGGGGAACCCACACCTCTGAAATCAACTGGCCAATTAGGGGAAAATCGCAAATTTTTCCCACCTCTCAGTGGAGGCGGGTTTGGAACCCACCCAAACCGAAACCCACCTCCAACCCACCTCCATTGGGAAAATCGTGCCCACAGATCCTAACTTTATCTGGGGACAGAGACCCTGGGCTCGATTTTGCCATTGGGGGCGGGCTGGGGCATGTCGGGTGGTTTTCGCAACTCCGATGTGAATTGGGAAAAAAGTGCGATTTTGCCCTAATTGGGCACTTGATTTCCAGCGTGTGGAAACCCCTGGCCCAATGAGACTTTTCATACAGAAAGTCACCTCCGATGACGCCATCAATGCTGCTGGATTTAAGGCATGCAAGCAGCCTTACTTCTTCTGGAGACTTTAAACTTTATGCCCATTGTTGTGATCGCTTCATAAGAACATAAGAACATAAGAAATAGGAGCAGGAGTAGGCCAATCGGCTCCTCGAGCCTGCTCCGCCATTCAATAAGATCATGGCTGATCTGATCCTAACCGCCAATCTACTATCTATCACAGAACCATCTCCTGCATCTAACAGAATTGCACACACGAAATAGGAGCAGAATCAGGCTACCCACTACCCACAGGGCCATGACCGATCCGAACCTAGACTCATGTCCAAATTCCTGCCCTCTCCCCGTAACCCTTAATGCCCTTTACTTCTAGGAAACTGTCTATTTCTGTTTTAAATTTAATTAATGTTGTAGCTTCTACAGCTTTTTGTGGCAGCATATTCCATGGACCTACCACCCTCTGAGTGAAGTAGTTCCTCCTCATCTCAGTTTTGAAAGAGCAGCCCCTTATTCTAAGACTATGTCCCCTAGTTCTCGTCTCACCCGTCATCGGGAACATCCTCCCCGCATCCACCCGATCCAACCCCTTCACAATCTTATATGTTTCAATAAGATCGCCTCTCATTCTTCTGAACTCCAATGAGTAGAGTCCCAATCTACCCAACCTCTCCTCATATGACCACCCCCTCATCCCCGGGATTAACCGAGTGAACCTTTTTTGCACTGCCTCGAGAGCAAGGATGTCTTTCCTTAAGTAAGGACACCAAAACTGTATGCAGTATTCCAGGTGCGGTCTCACCAATACCTTGTACAACTGAAGCAATACCTCCCTATTTTTATATTCTATCCCCCTAGCAATGAAAGCCAACATTCCATTTGCCTTCTTAATCACTTGCTGCACCTGCATACTAACCTTTTGAGTTTCGTGCACCAGGACCCCCAGATCCCTTTGCACTTCAGTACTCTCCAGTTTCTTGCCATTAAGATAATAAATTGCTCTAGGATTTTTCCTGCCAAAGTGCATCACCTCACACTTTCCAGTGTTGTATTCCATCTGCCAAATCTCTGCCCACTTACTTAGCCTGTCTATGTCCCCTTGCAGGTTTTTTATGTCCTCCTCACTCACTACTTTCCCTCCCATCTTTGTATCATCTGCAAATTTTGATATGTTACACTTGGTCCCTTCCTCCAAATCGTTAATATAGATTGTGAAGAGTTGGGGACCCAGCACTGACCCCTGTGGAACACCACTAGTTACTGATTGCCAGTCTGAGAATGAACCATTTATCCCAACTCTTTGCTTTCTGTTAGATAGCCAATCCTCTATCCATGCCAGA
This sequence comes from Squalus acanthias, assembly GCA_030390025.1. Classification (NCBI taxonomy): domain Eukaryota; kingdom Metazoa; phylum Chordata; class Chondrichthyes; order Squaliformes; family Squalidae; genus Squalus; species Squalus acanthias. The sequence continues at coordinate 62,229 of JASTWF010000998.1, read as the reverse complement.
ATATTACCCCCAATCCCGTGATTTTTTACCTTAAGCAATAATCTTTTGTGTGGCACCTTGTCAAATGCCTTTTGGAAGTCTAAATACACTACGTCCACTGGTTCCCCTTTATCCACTCTATATGTTACTTCCTCAAAGAACTCCAGCAAATTTGTCAAACATGACTTCCCCTTCGTAAAACCATGCTGACTTTGTCCTATTAAATTATGATTATCCAAATGTCCTGTTACTGTTTCCTTAATAATGGACTCCAAAATTTTACCTACCACAGATGTTAGGCTAACCGGTCTATAGTTACCAGCCTTCTGTCTACTGCCCTTTTTAAATAAGGGTGTTACATTAGCAGTTTTCCAGTCTGCCGGGACCTTAGCGGAATCCAGGGAGTTTTGAAAAATTATTACCAATGCATCTACAATCCCTACCGCCACTTCCTTCAAGACTCTAGGATGTAAGCCATCAGGTCCAGGTGATTTATCCGCCTTGAGTCCCATTATTTTACCGAGTACCACTTCCTTAGTGATTTTGATCGTGTTTAGCTCCTCTCCCCCTATAGCCCCCTGTTTGTCCAGTGTTGGGATATTCTTAGTGTCCTCTACTGTAAAGACTGATACAAAATATTCATTCAGTGTTTTTGCCATCTCCATATTTCCCACCATTAATTTCCCGGTCTCATCCTCTAAGGGACCAACATTTACTTTAGCCACCCTTTTTCTTTTTATATAACTATAAAAACTCTTACTATCTGTTTTTATATTTTTTGCTAATTTACTTTCATAATCTATCTTCCCTTTCTTAATCAATCTTTTTGTTATTTTTTGCTGCCTTTTAAAGTTTTCCCAATCCTCTGTCCTCCCACTAGATTTCGCTACCTTATATGCCCTTGTTTTTAGTCGAATACTATCCTTAATTTCTTTACTTAGCCACGGATGACTGTCCTTTCTTTTACACCCTTTTCTTTTCAGTGGAATATATTTTTTTGGAAGTTGTAAAATAACTCCTTGAATGTACACCACTGATCATGTGTCGTCTTACCCTTTAATCTATTTTCCCAATCCACTCTACTCAATTCCGCTCGCATACCTTCATAGTCTCCTTTATTCAAGCTTAGCACGCTTGTTTGAGATCCAACCTTCTCACCCTCTAATTGAATATGGAATTCAACCATGTTATGGTCACTCATTCCAAGGGGATCCTTTACTAGGACATTTTTAATTAATCCTGTCTCGTTACACAGGACCAGATCTAAGGTTGCTTGCCCCCTGGTCGGTTCAGTTACATACTGCTCAAGAAACCCATCCCTAATACACTCAATGAACTCATCCTCAAGGCAGCCCTGCCCCATTTGATTTGTCCAATTAATATGATAGTTAAAATCCCCCATAATTATAGATGTTCCCTTATTACATGCCTCAACTATTTCCTGATTGATACTCCGTCCAACAGAGTTGCAACTGTTCGGAGGCCTATAGACTACGCCCACTAATGTTTTTTTCCCCTTATTATTCCTTATCATTCAGCAACTATGTCCAGCAGTAGGCCAAAGTGTGCTCCAAGGTTCGATGACACCTCCCTCCAAGCTCTGGTGGAGGGAGCAAGATCAAATAAGGAGGTGCTCTTCCCTTCTTCAGGGAGGAAAAATCCTCCACAGCAGACTAAAGCTGTGTGGATGCAAGTGGCCCAGGAGGTCAACTCAATCTCTATGTGCCGCAGAACCTGGCTGCAGTGCAGGAAGAGGTTTCGTGACCTTTTCCGCACAAGAAAAGTGAGTATGACTTTCCCATCACCCTCAATCTGATCCCATCGCCTCTCCTCACCAGCACTTTGCTTTGCCAACCTCTTCCTCCACATCCCACTTGACACTGACATCCCTGCACCCTTACCCATTCCCTCTCTCTCTATGGTTACATTCACTTAAATATTCGACCATGCAGCCCTCACACTCCCTATCACTGTGATGCAATGACAACAACTTACAACACACAGGGAGGGCCCTTTGTTTCCTTCTAAGCATCTATGCTATGGATTCTCTACACTCACTCCTTCATTCTCACTCAAACTCCACTTGTGTCCCTCATTGCAGGAAAAGAGAGCCCACAATAAGAGGGAAAGAGCGAGGACAGGAGGAGGGCCACCCTCAGTAGCCCAGCTCACCACCTCGGAGGAGGCAGCCCTGGAAATCACCAGTGTCGAGGAAGATTCACAAGTGGGGGACGGACAGACGGGCGCATCACAGCAAGCTGGTGACAGAATAGTTTGGCATCTCTCTCATTGACATTGCATGAGTGACTGATAATGATTCTGATGCTCTAACAGATGGACTTATGATCATCTGCACAATTCAATGTGCATGCAACCTTTACCTCACATCTCTAACTCTTTCCTTTACTCCCCCACAGGACCATCGACAGCCCCCGTCCCCACTGTCCAGGAGGAACAGCCTGAACTTCAAGACATAAGAACATAAGAACATAAGAAATAGGAGCAGGAATAGGCCACTTGGCCCTTCGAGCCAGCTCCGCCATTCAATAAGATCATGGCTGATCTTGGGCTCAAAGCCACTTCCCCACCTGCTCCCCATAACCCTTCACTCCCTTATCTTGCAAAAATTTGTCTATCTCCACCTTAAATGTATTTAATGACCCAGCCTCCACAGCTCTCTGGGGCAGAGAATTCCACAGATTTACGACCCTCTGAGAGAAGAAATTCCTCCTCATCTCAGTTCTAAAAGGGCGACCCTTTATTCTAAAACTGTGCCCCCGCATTCTAGATTTCCCCACGTCCTCTCTGCATCTACCTTGTCGTGCCCCCTCAGTATCTTATATGTTTCAATAAGATCACCTCTCATTCTTCTAAATTCCAATGAGTATAGGCCCAGCCTGCTCAACCTTTCCTCATAAGTCAACCCCCTCATCTCTGGAATTAACCTTGTGAATCGTCTCTGAACTGCCTCCAATGCAAGTATATCCTTCCTTAAATAAGGAGACCAAAACTGTACACAGTACTCAAGGTGTGGTCTCACCATTACCCTGTACAGTTGTAGCAGGACTTCCCTGCTTTTATACTCCAACCCCTTTGAAATAAAGGCCAACATTCCATTTGCCTTTTTAATTACTTGCTGTACCTGCATGCTAACTTTTTGTGTTTCATGTACAAGGACCCCCAGATCCCTCTTACGTGTAGCATTTTGTAATCTCTCTCCATTTAAATAATAATTTTATTTTTTATTTTTCCTGCCAAAGTGTATAACCTCGCACTTTCCCACATTATACTCCATCTGCCAAATGTTTGCCCACTCACTTAGCCTGTCTATATCCCTTTGCAGGTTTTTTGAGTCCTCTGCACAACTTGCTTTCCCACCCATCTTTGTTTCATCCGCAAACTTGGCTACATTACACTCAGTCCCTTCATCCAAGTCATTAATGTAGATTGTAAATAGTTGAGGCCCCAGCACTGATCCCTGTGGCACCCCACTAGTTACCGTTTGCCAACCGGAAAATTACCCATTTATCCCAACTCTCTGCTTTCTGTTAGTTAGCCAATTCTCTATCCATGCTAATATATTACCCCCAATTTCGTGAGCTCTTATCTTATGCAGTAACCTTTTATGTGGCACCTTATCGAATGCCTTCTGGAAATCCAAATACACCATATCTACTGGTTCACCTTTGTCCACCTTGCTCGTTACCTCCTCAAAGAACTCCAGCAAGTTTGTTAAACATGATTTCCCTTTCATAAAACTATGCTGACTCTGCTTGACTGCATTATGATTTTCCAAATGCCCTGCTACTGCCTCCTTAATGAAGGACTCCAGCATTTTCCCAACGACAGATGTTAGGCTAACTGGTCTATAGTTTCCTGCTTTCTGTCTCCCTCCTTTCTTAAATAGGGGTGTTACATTTGTGGTTTTCCAATCCGCTGGGACCTCTCCAGAGTCCAGGGAATTTTGGTATATTGCAACCAATGCATCCACTATCTCTGCAGCCACTTCTTTTAAGACCCTGGGATGCAGGCCATCTGGTCCAGGGGACTTGTCATCATTTAGTCCCATCATTTTACCAAGTACTATTTCCTTAGTGATAGTGATTGTCTTTAGTCCCTCCCCCCCGCCCCCACCACCCCGGTGGCCCCTTGATTATCCATTATTGGGATGTTGTTAGTGTCTTCTACCGTGAAGACAGATACAAAATATTTGTTCAGAGTCGCTGCCATTTCCCCGTTCCCCATTATTAATTCCCCAGTCTCATCCTCTAAGGGACTAACGTTTACTTTAGAGGAAGCTGCAACCTCTGAGGGCGTAGCGTCAGCAGAATTCAGCGCACCCAGCACCAGACACTCACACCTCGGTGGGACCTTCGCGAGATAGAGTAGTGTTGTCACCTGGCGTATCACAGCTCAGAAGTGAGCATCAGCAGATGGTGGAGACGGGGACAGCAGTGGAGAGTCCTCGTCAGAGCGCGCAGGACTCTGCCAGCTCGGCTCAGCTGCATGTCGACCCTTTGCCTCCGGGTCCATCCAGAAGGAGAGCGGTGCTGGAACTCCAGGAACAGGTGCAGGAGTCTCTGGCAGGTTTTGTCTCCAGGGTCGCTGCGAGTGTGGAGTGAACGGAGGAGTCCATCGCTAACATGAGCAGAGCCTTTGTGGAGGCATTGGTGCATGAACGCATCACCACAGAAAGGATGGCAATCTCCGTGGAAAGGATGGCTATGGTAGAGGAGAGGATGGCTACGGCCATGGAGGAGCTAAGTCGCCAGAGTGTTGAAAACATGGTCATTGTTCAGAATTTACTGGCATCTCTTGAGGAGCGATGGTCAGCTATTGAGCATAGAAATCAGACCTTCATGGAAGTCCTCTGGAGTCGGACTTCCAGTGCAGAAACAGGTCCTCATGGCCCCCTTGAAGTGCAGCAAGGTGCTGTCAAGCCACTTGCTAGCTCTGAAGTGGGGCTGACCCATGAGAGGGATGTTGGTGGCAGACAACAAGGAAGTGGAGGCTCCTCTCCAAGCGTTCATACGACCATGCCACTGCAAAGCCCTCGGTCAGAGCCCCACCAGAGTCCTCACCCAACTGAGATGGGCATCTCATCCCCTGCACAGCCGCAGGAGCAGCAGACTGTTGCCAAGCCCTCACAGGTTCGCAACCCCAGAAGACGGCCGCCAAAGGTGTTGAGACAGGAGCAGCAAGAAAGTGAACATCTGCTGAAGCCACAGGGGAATCACCATGTAGGAGCACGCGTAAGAGGAAGATAATGCACAAGTAGTCACAAGGGTAGTCACTTGGGTGTTATGTTGTGTTTATTTTTGAAATGCCATCAGTTGCTTGCTGTGATAAAAACATTCTGATGGCAAACTGTTGCAGTTGTGGCCTGTGTCATTTCGCGAATGGGACTTCCACATTAAGGGCTTAGAGCGACTTGCAATTGTCAGTATGGTGGTCAGAGTGATAGGAATCCACAGGTTCTTGTCCATTGTCGATGCTCTGGTAAGAAGGTGCGAGGCAAAAGTGTTTGATTGTGCAGGCTAAGCAAATCTGGCCAACATGAATGCGTCCCTTGCATCCCGGGCAGCAATGTGGTCGCGCGCTGGCACCTTCTGGCCTGTGCAGCTTCAGATGGGTGAGCAGCAGTTTGACACCCTTGTTGTTCCTGCTGCTGCTGGTGCTGCTGTTGTTCATGGTTCTGCAGCTGCCATGGCTGGTCTCCGTCCGAATTTGATGTCCAGGAGGAAAGGAAATAAATGGTTCCCATGCTTCTGGTATATGCCTCAGTTGAGGAAGCGCTCAGTCAAGGTGGGGAGAGGGGTTTCCCAGGAGGTCACACTGGAGATGGGTGTCAGGCTCCAAACTTCCACAACAATGGGTATGCCTGCTAAATGTTCCTCCAGGCCTGAGACAACAAAGTTCTGCCACCTGCAAATGATGATTGGTGAAAACTCCTTTTTAATGGTGGAGCTGCAGCTGTTAGTAAGCAATCCACTTGTGAGGCCGCCAGGATTAACTGGCGTGTTCCAGAGGAGACATGCAGGACAGTGGAAAAGTGTTAAAATCAGAAAGGCCTCTCAAAATGGGATTATAGAGGCAATTAATTGGTTCTTAAGGGCCTTAATGGCCTATCCTGCCTCTTGGAGGTGGAATGGAAATGGGGTCTGAAACCCCGATTCTGGGAAAATTGCTCGGAGGCAGGCTGGAGGCGGGATCGGAGCCGCCCACCATTGTTTTGCAATTTTAATACCTCACACGCCTCCAATCCCGCCTCCTCAGGCCTGGCAAAATCGAGCCCCCTAACTCTATCTGTGAACAGATATTCTGGGCTGGAATTTGTGAATGGAGACATGCTGGAGGTGGGACTGCTGCTTGTCAGGTCTCAGTCCCGTCTCCATCAGCCTCTGGCCAACCAGCGGGATTTTCCCCTGATTGATCGTGTTAAGCCCGCCCAGCGGGCTCAGCAGGCCAATTAGGGGGAAATCACTGACAGAGCACGTCAACATCTGACGTGCCATCTGTCAAGACTTCTTGAAAGAAGAAATGTCAGCGTTTGACAGCTCTGTGAAGTTGTCAATCACTGACTTTCTGTGTAGTTTGATGAGTACTTGTGTTCAGGACTCATCAAACCTTTCTAGTTTGTAGAAATCAGATGACTGTTGGTTCGGAGAATCCAACAGCCAGTCTGTGAAATCTACAATGAAGATGTCGGGACTCCGGAACCACCGCGGCTGAAGGGTGTCGGCAGAAACAAAGATAAGTGAACATTTTATAACACTTTACATACTTACCACTCCACACTTGCACACATCATTCACCTCTACTTTGCACTTTCAGACCCCTCCAACCCCCACAGACCTCCTACTCGACTCCTCCACCCCTGGCAAAAGGGCACGGAGGTGGGATGGGGGCGGGTTTGTCATTCGCCCCCACTTTCTGCAACTTTACCGGCAGTCCCGCCTCCATACCCGCCTCCTCGGGGCTGACAAAATCCAGCCTGCTAACTCTATCTGTGAACAGAGATCCTAACTCTACCTGGGGACAGAGATCCTAACTCTATCTGTGAACAGAGATCCTAACTCTATCTGTTTGACAAATCTGTTATAGTTTTTTGAAGATGTAACTAGTAAGATGGATAAGGCAGAACCAGTGGATGTAGTGTATTTGGATTTTCAAAAAGCATTCGATAAGGTGCCACACAAGAGGTTATTAGACAAAATTAGGACTCATGGGGTTGGGGGTGAAATATTAGCATCAATTGAGGATTGGTTAATGGACAGAAAACAGAGAGTAGGAATAAATGGGATTTTTTCAGGTTGGCAGGCTGTAACTAGTGGGGTGCCACAAGGATCAGTGCTTGGGCCTCAGCTATTTACAATCTATATTAATGACTTAGATGAAGGGACTGAGTGTATCCAAGTTTGCTGATGATACAAAGTTAGGTGGGAAAGTACGCTGTGAGGAGGACGCAAAGAGGCTGCAGAGAGATATAGACAGGTTGACTGAGTGGGCAAGAACATGGCAAATGGAATACAATGTGGGGAAGTATGAAGTTATCCACTTTGGTGAGAAAAACAAAAAAGCAAAATATTTTTTGTATGTTGAGAGACTGGGAAATGTTTGCATTCAGAGGGACCTGGGTGTCCTTGTACATGAATCACAGAAAATTAGCATGCAGGTACAGCAAGCAATTAAGAAAGCAAATGGTACGTTAGCTTTTGTTACAAAGGGATTAGAGTATAAGAGTAATGAAGTCTTACTACAATTATACAGGGCATTGGTGAGGCCACACCTGGAGTACTGTGTACAGTTCTGGTCTCCTTACCTAAGGAAAAACATACTTGCCTTAGAGGGAATGCAACTAAGGTTCACTAGACTGGTTCCTGGGATGAGGGGATTACCCTATGAGGAGAGATTGAGTAGACTAGGCGTATATTCTCTCGAGTTTAGAAGAATGAGAGGTGATCTAATTGAAACATATAAAATTCTTAAGGGGCTTGACAAGGTTAATGCTGGGAAAATGTTTCCCCTGGCTAGGGAATCTAGAACACGGGGTCACAGTCTCAGAATAAGGGGTCGGCCATTTAGGAATGAGATGAGGAGAAATTTCTTCACTCAAAGGGTTGTGAATCTTTGGAATTCTCTACCCCGGAGAGCTGTGGATGCTCAGTCATTGAATATATTCAAGGCAGAGGTCGATAAATTTTTGGGAACTGAGGGAATTCAGGGATATGGGGATAGTGCGGGAAGGTGGAGTTGGGGTAGAAGATCTGCCATGATCTTGTTGAATGACGGAGCAGGCTCGAGGGGCCAAATGGCCTACTCCAGCTCCTATTTCTTATGTTCTCTATCTGGGGACAGAGATCCTAACTCTATCTGGGGACAGAGATCCTAATCCATTGGCAAACAGCTCACCCAACTCACTGAGACAAAGGTTAGTCATCAAGTCTTCTTTTATGTTCAAGTTTAGCAGTATAGTAGTGGCACTGTGCTATTTGTGTAATTTTTTCTTATCTTAAGCAGTACGTTATGTTCGCTGAGAAAACTAAATCCTCTTGTTCTATGCCAAAAAATTGAATCTCTGAAGCAAGGCTCAGCAAATAAAAAGTTTGGAAATCTCGGTTACAGGCAATCTCAAATCATTTTTTCCCAGGTTCTTGTGCAGGGTGCACTCAATTCAGTTTTATTAAAGGAGACACATGAACATTCAGAGAGCCAACGGCTATTACCGGGGGGGCAGTTTATGCATCACAGACAATGAAGAGAGAATGTAATGTTAATAAAGTAAGAATAAAAATAATATTGAATACAATTAGCAAATTTTGTCAAGTGTCAATAAAGAACTGAAAAATATCTAAATATAGTTCAGGGACATTCTAATGAAAAGATTAATTTATTAAAAAAATGTATTGAAGGCAATTGAATTGTATTTTTTTGTTTCTTGATTTAGTTAAAATCATAGGATGGTAAATGCAATGCTGTCAAAATGACCTTTGAGATCCCTTATCATTTCTTACTATTAAGGCAATCTTGTTCCAAACCAACCTTTACCTACTGCTGATTTTCTGTAGACGGTAATTAGATACAATTTTCCCCATAGAGTTTTTCCAGTCTCGCCATAAAAAAACAATTAGCTGATTCAGACCAAAATCCAGATTGTTAATGGTTTCATAGCAGCTATCAGACAGTAATTTGTTTTGGTAATTGCTGCAATCGGTTTTGTTAAATTTGTGAAACCTGTCTGTATAATCCCACAAGCTGAAGAGTTAATGTGCTTTCACGGCTTTCTTCCCCCTTCTTTAATTATTTTTGTTGCGCTAAACCGAGAGCGTTTGGCTCTTCTAAATATGGTGCTTGTCAGTTTCAGGCTCAATTCATCAATGCAGAATCAATTGTATTTGTGATTTCTGTCGGCTCGTGCTGATTGAGAAGTGGCGTTGGATCATCAGTAGCTCCATAAATGCAGTAAAGTAAAGATAACGTCAAACTGGGGGGAAAAATTAGCTAAAACTAATATCAGCTCATTTATGCCCCCCTCCACCCCTCTCCCCCCCACCAATTTCAAACAATGTATGTTTAAAATTAGTAATTCAAATTTTACTTATTTGTAATCTTGACGGATGGTCATATTTTCCAGTAATCAGTTATCACTCAATAAACTTGCGGTGGTGATGCCCCAAGCACTACTAATCTTTCATTGTGGATGTCATCACTTATTAACAGTACAAAGTACTTTGACCATTGGCAACCAGCACAAACAGCCACCACTACCAAAAAAGGCTGAATAAAACACCACCTCAACCTTAGGGCTACCCTGCAGTGATTTGAAGGTGACAATCTAATCTCTGTGGGCTCAGATAGTTTTTAAAGACTGGGCTTTACTATCACAGTTTATGACATCATCTGTGCCCCTCTATGAGATAATTGCCTTTTAAAGATCCCCAGCTATCCGTTATTCTCTTCTTAAGTATAGTTTTATTATTTAAATATGCACAAACTAGTTGACACAGGAATAAATGAATAAGGACATGAAGAAGGCCAGAGAGAAGGAAGCTTGTAACTTGACACAGAACTTCACTGTTAATCTGATGTAATGATGGGAACAGCAATGGTCATCTCCTATATTTTTCTCCAGAACTTCTATCTAAATCATGTATTAAAGTAAAATGAGTTGGCTTACAGAAAAAACAAGAGACATTGGATTCAGAAAAGATTATATTTCAAAAATAGAACAAAGGAATTTTGTCCTTTAAGATGCTCCTTAAAACCTACCTCTTTGACCAAGTTTTTGGTCACCTGCCCTAATAGCTCCTCATGTGGCTCGGTGTCAAATTAGGTCTGATAACACTCCTGTGAAGCGCCTCGGAATGTTTTACTATGTAAAAGGTGCTATATAAATGCAAGCTATTGCTGTTGTTGTTGAATAAGGTCCCATGTTTTTCATGGAACTGGCAGTTTAATATGTACACGTACAAAATAATTGCCGCTTGTAATCAATTTTCAATGCATTTAACATATAATGATCAATATGCTTCATTGTACAAAGTGTGGGAAGTAATATATGGGCGGGATCTGCCTTTGTAGCTCATCTCCTTTAAAGACTATTGGGTTATGAAGTGAAACAACCGAACAGTCACTAGAACTGAATATCAGGCGCTGTGTATAACGGGCGGCCGATCCAATACCGCCCGTTTTGCGCCACCGCCCGGGACGAATTTCTAGGCCAAGAAATCCAAGGTGTCAAATGACAAAACCATTTAACTTGCTTTGGTTGACAGAGAAATTAAAGTTTCATTAATGCAGTCAGCATGGTTGGTGCTCTTTTTAAAAAAATTCATCACCTTCAAAATAATTTTGGTCCAGAGCAATAAATAAATCAGTAGATGCTGTTACAAAATGTTAGCACGCAAAAGTGCAGAGGGGGTTTGAGGCATTTCCTAATTTAAAAAAGCGCTGGTATGTTTCAATAAATACTAAATTGATTCTTAACATTCTACCAGAGAAGCCCAGTAAATGATCACTGTTTAATCAAAACAGCAATTACTATTACAGAAGGGAAGAAATTAAGGATTCTTCATGGGAGTGATTTGTAACCTAGTTTTTATTTTTAGTTGAAATATAACATCTCTCACAGTCCACAATGAAGTACTTGCTGTGCTAACGTGTTTCATTAATAAAATAATAATTATAATGATTTAAATTATTTTTCTTTCCAGGCTGGGAGCTGAGAGTAAGCTACGTAGAAATATGATTTTTATTTAAATTAATTTTTAATGATTTTTTAAAAAAACAATTTCCCCCCCTCCTCTCCAGAGGGCGACTTTTACTGGGATGCAGTTTGCGATCTGCACAGACCTGGAATGGAACCTGGGGTCTTCCTTGTTTGTGTGGCTCAATGCTGCACCATGCAATGTAGTTAAGTCGCTGGGGATCCCCTTCCCTCCTCTTTGGTTCTTTCCATTTCCCTGCTTAGAAGGCAGCTGTTGCTTTGTAACCAGTTGCTGGGAGTTGAGCGAGAGCAATTTACAATGATTCTCCTTCTTGGTTTTCCTTCCTTCCCTGAATGAAAGCACCTGACCTCCTGCCCCTCTCCCCCACTGTCCCAGAGCCTCCCCTGATGGTGAGATCAAGAACTCATTGCATGCAAACTCATAGTCCAGAACCTGCATCCTGCTACTCTTTGACAAACCATATTTAAATGCAAGATGTTTCACAAGACAATGCTAACTCTGTGGAAATAGATTTCGCATTTCCACAGAGATAGCATTGTTTTGTGACACATTTTGTACTGAGGGAGTGCTGCACTATTGGAGGTACCGTCATTCAGATGAGACATTAAACCGAGGTCCCGTTTGCCTTCTCAGGTGAATGTAAAAGATCCCATGGCACTTTTTCGAAGAGGAGTTCTCCCCGGTGTCCTGGCCAATATTTATCCCTCAATCAACATGCCTAAAACGGATTATCTGGTCATTATCACATTACTGTTTGTGGGAGCTTGCTGTGCACAAATTGGCTGCCACGTTTCCAGCATTACAACAGTGACTACACTTCAAAAGTATTTAATTGGCTGCAAAGCGCTTTGGGACGTCCTGAGGTCATGAACTGTGCTATAGAAATGCAAGTCTTTCTTTCTTTATGTTATTAATTTAATACTCAATATGTACATATGACATTTCTCAGTCCATTGTTTTAATGGCAGTGTTACCCTGCTTAATATTGTAAGCAGTCATTTCTAGGCTCTTCTCTCCATTTCATCCTAATAGTGTCAAGTGGATCACACTCCAACGCACTGTTTCTCAGGATCTCCAAACAGTGGAACGTCTTGTCTCGCTCAGTCTTTGTTTTCTCCTACAATGTTCAGGCTTTGAAAAGCCAAGTTAGAAGCCATCTAATCACTATAGCCCTGAAATTACATGGTGGGATACTAACGTACAGGAGTATGGGGGGTTGTGGGAGCCCATAACACCGCCCCTGCCCCCGCCACCACTACCAACCCCCGCCACCCCCACCGTATAGGACTAAGCCCCTTATCGGCTTTCATGGTCTGTCAGACTGTTTATCAGTCTGCAAATCCTTCCACTACTTCACATTATTCTTCAAGGGAAGAGTGAGAAGATATGAAAACAGCTCGGGTACGAATACTTTTGTTTGAAACTCCGCACCACTATTTAAGCAGAGACGTCAACACATTTCATATAAATGGATCAGCGCTGCTGCTAAATTAGCAGAGGGAAGCATTTCAGATGAACGTCATCTTGAGTTATCTCGTCTAATTAGCTACTCTTTCCAATCTTGGTGGTAACCTGCATTATGGGTCTTGGTTTTTCAACTGGGTCTATCAATTAAAAAAAATTAGGAAAACATACTTTGCAATATTGTGCGTGTTATTCTGGTGAAAGGGTGAAAACAAGCACTAAATGAGTGCTGTTCTAATAAGACACGCCTGTTTGAAAGTCGCTGTTAGGAGAGGGCGTCGGGTCAAGCACTAGCCGCCAAAATACCGTGCAGCCTCCTTAACGAGTGCTAGCAGGCAATTTAAGTGGCAATCAGCTGCTTAACGATCCTATGGGTGGCCATTCCTAGCGCAAGCTTCAACTCCTTTACCAAGATGGCGTCTTGCCCTAAAATGTGGGCTAAACTGGCGTTTCAGCTTAAGACCCCATCTTCGCCACCTCGGAGGCTTTTTAGCATCTAAAGTATCCGGGGGGAAATCACCCCCATTGTGTCCAAGAGCTGCTCTTTTGACATGTGCATACTTTCCTTATCATAGTGACAGTGTTGTCATACTGCCCATTGTGTATGTGTGTGTGTGTGTGTGAGAGAGACAGACAGACAGTTAAAACCTAGGTGAAGGGCCAAGACCAATAATGCAGGACACCAGCAAGGTTGGAAAGGGTAGAAGATTAAATTCGGTAAATTGGAATTTCTTTGCGATGAACTTTAAGATGAAAGTTACCTCTGGGGGTTTATATTTATTCTGTTCAGAAACAAGAATTGCCAGGTTTTAAGCTACACCTCAATCAGATCATCATCATTAATGACAATTTTACTAGGGTTTGTTCCGCTAATCTATATTATATTCAGAAATTGTTGGACGAAATTGTCCCAAATTCAGAATTATTCAGAAAATATTTGCATGTGAATGTGTTTACAGGAACACCAAAAACAATACAGATTAAAAAAAATAGCTGTGGATAAAATCCAGAGAAGAAGAACAGTAAATGGCTTAAAGATTGGGAGACACAGTTAAACCTCAGTAAGGTTAAATTAGCCAAAGAAAACATTCACTTAAAGAGCAAAGTGATTTTACAGGGGATATAACTGCCTTAAGATAATACACTGCAGCATCTGCAATGGTTGAGTTTACAATACATTCATGAAGGCACTTCCAATGACAAACAGCAAGAGTGCAAGAGGGCAGAAAAGAGGCATCTTTCCCCAGGCTAGATGACTTTCGCATGTGCCCTTGCTCTCCCAGTTCTCATTGGGGAAAAGCAAGCACTGCTGTGAGTCCCCCTCTCCTGCCACTTCACCTTACAGACAAAAGTATGTATATAATGTTTTACACACGCATCCAGAAAATGAGCCTATTTCATGAAAAATATAGACAGAATGTGCTTTAAAACTATTACCACATTTATAGCATTTTGGGACCTTGAGCAGATTGTAGAGCATAAATTGAAGTAAGGGTCTTAAGCCAGCATTTTCCCTTCAGTCCTGCTGCACAGTCCAGTAATCTACTATCATAAGTGACACAGTTTTATAGCAATGTTCTCAGAAGATCCTCAGCGTACAATGGAAAGTTAGTTTAGATTTTGAATTTTTTTGGATACCTTATATTCATCCTCTGTGCTGTCATTACCTCATGTCAGATATAGTTGCATTTATGCAGTTTGCATATCTCATGATTAATGAGAGATACCTTTGAATTTGGACAGAACTGTAACATGAGGCCCTGGAGCGCTAGAAAGAAAACTCGAGAGTGTATACAGAGTGTTAGTTTTGTAATTGGCAGATTTGGAATGGTCGTGCAACATAAAATATTCTGATCAAGGCAGATCTAAAAATCTTTTAAATCTGTTCTATCCTTGATTACATAGAATTTACAGCACAGAAACAGACCATTCGGCCCAACTGGTCTGTGCCGGTGTTTATGCTCCACACGAGCCTCTTCCCATTCTTCCTCATCTAATCCTATCAGCATATCCTTCTATTCCTTTCTCCCTCATGTACTTATCTAGATTCCTCTTAACTGCATCTATGCTATTCACCTCAACTACTCCCTGTGATAGCAACTTTTACATTTTCACCACTATCAACTACAGAACAATTTTAAAAAACTCTTCAAAAACCACATGTACATGTTGCCACAGAGAGGGAGAGAGAGAGAGAGACTGACAGACATATAAAATACAACTTGCAAAACAAATCTGAGTTTTCATCATCTGCAATTGATAATTATTTTATTGCACTGATAGTTTGAGGACTGCACCAGCATTTCTACTTTAACATTAAAATATATATAATGTTGATGGCGGAGCCCAGCATGTGAGTGCAAAAAACAAGGCTGAGGTGCTTGCAACCATCTTCAGGCAGAAGTGCCGAGTGGATGATCCATCTCGGCCTCCTCCTGAGGTCCCCACCATCACAGAAGCCAGTCTTCAGTCAATTTGATTCACTCCACGTGATGTCAAGAAACGGCTGAACACACTGGATACAGCAAAGGCTATGGGTCCCGACAACATCCTGGCTGTCGTGCTGAAGATTTGTGCTTCAGAACTAGCCACGCCTCTAGTCAAGCTGTTCTAGTACAGCTATAACACTGGCATCTACCTGACAAAGCAGAAAATTGCCCAGGTATGTCCTGTCCACAAAAAGCAGGACAAATCCAATCCGGCCAATTACCGTCCCATCAGTCTACTCTCAATCATCAGCAAAGTGATGGAACGTGTTGTCGACAGTGCTATTAAGCAGCACTTACCAATAACCTGCTCAACGATGCTCAGTTTCGGTTCTGCCAGGATCACTTGGCTCCAGACCTCATTACAGCCTTGGTCCAATCATTGACAAAAGAGCTGAATTCCAGAGGTGAAGTGAGAGTGACTGCCCTTGACATCAAGGCAGCATTTGACCGAGTGTGGCATCAAGGAGCCCTAGTAAAATTGAAGTCAATGGGAATCAGGGGGAAAACTCTCTACTGGCTGGAGTCATACCTTGCACAAAGGAAGATGGTTGTGGTTATTGGAGGTCAATCATCACAGCCCCAGGACATCGCTGCAGGAGTTTCTCAGGGCAATGTCCTAGGTCCAACCATAAGGTCAGAAGTGGGGATGTTCGCTGATGATTGCATAGTGTTCAGTTCCATGCGCAACTCCTCAGGTGCAGCAAGTGATTAAGAAGGCAAATGGAATGTTGGCTTTCATTGCTAGGGGGATAGAATATAAAAATAGGGAGGTATTGCTTCAGTTGTACAAGGTATTGGTGAGACCGCACCTGGAATACTGCATACAGTTTTGGTGTCCTTACTTAAGGAAAGACATCCTTGCTCTCGAGGCAGTGCAAAAAAGGTTCACTCGGTTAATCCCGGGGATGAGGGGGTGGTCATATGAGGAGAGGTTGGGTAGATTGGGACTCTACTCATTGGAGTTCAGAAGAATGAGAGGCGATCTTATTGAAACATACAAGATTGTGAAGGGGTTGGATCGGGTGGATGCGGGGAGGATGTTCCCGATGACGGGTGAGACTAGAACTAGGGGACAGTAGAAATTAGGTCGCGCCCCATTTGGGGCGCAAATATCGTCCGGACGCAAATATTAGCGCCTGGCGCTAATTATCGGCACTGACAGGAAACTTCACTTTTACCGCCCCGGGAGGTGAGTGGAGCGCTAAAGCAGGCGCGGCACACCTGTCTTAAGGCGCAAAGGCCAAGGAGTGAGGCGCTAACTCAGCGCACGAGCGCAGCACAGCTGCTGCCAGTTAGCGAGGGAACACAGACACACTGGCGCCGGACACTTCTTAAAGCGGGGGGGGGGCCACTTGCTCCCCAGCCACACCCTGCTCATTGCAGCCTTGAATCTCAGCCTGGAGAGACCTGTAATCCATTTTGCTGCCAAGCATGGAGAGGGTGAGAGAACGCGCTCATCGCTTCACCGAGCGGGCCTTGGATGCTCTGGTTGACGCAGTGGAGCGCAGACGATGCATGCTGTTCCCGGAGAGTGGCAGGAGGCCTTTGCCACGCGAGTTCAGAAGAGTGTGGAGGGAGGTGGCTCAGAGCGTCTCCTCCAGGAGCATGGTGCCCAGGACCCATGTTCAATGCCGCAAAAAGTTCAACGACCTCACTCGGGTCGTCAGGGTGAGTGGCTTTTTCTCAATACCTCTCCATCCCTCCATCTCAACCTCACTCTATGGCCAGAGGGTCTTAAAACCCCAATGCACAACACTCATCCAACACCTATGGCCCTTTCATCAAACACACACACACATTCTACACTTTGCATACAGTAAGGGCTATTCACCTATGGGAGGCACATCAGGCAAGACCATGGCTGTATATTGTAAGGGCTATTCACCTATGGGAGGCACATCAGGCAAGACCATGGCTGTATATTGTAAGGGCTATTCACCTATGGGAGGCACATCAGGCAAGACCATGGCTGTATATTTACTCAGATGCTGTCCTTTTTCTTGCAGGCTAAGCTGGCTCATAATCGGAGACAGCAGCAACGGACGGGTGGAGGGCGGCTTCAGCTGCAACCCCTCAGCGATCTGGAGGAGCGCGTCCACAGGATTGTGGCAAGCCGGGTGATCGGTCCCGTCGCCACTGGAGACGCCGACCCCGTTGTGGACAGCAATGGTAAGGTCATCACCTTTTTGTCCTCTGTCCTTCCACTTGTCCCTCACAATACCAGCCTTTGACACTTTCAATCCAACTTGCTAACTCGCTGCACTTATTCCTCCCTTACTGCCACCCTGTCCTCACGCTAAAGCCACTCTTGTACCTCCCTGCTTTCAGATGGTGATTCACCAGCTGAGGAGACGGGCCCTCAAGCTGCCACTGGGAGTGATGCTGCAGCCGAGGAGGAAGAGGAAGCCGGAGCATCAGTGCCACCCTCTCCCGAGGAAGCCCATGCCCACACTGGGAACACGCCTTCCCCGGAGGGGAGCAGGGGGGAAGGGGCTGATGATGGTGAAGCTCCAGGACCCAGCGGGCTGCAGCAACGCCATGGGGGGGGTAGGGAAGAACGGGGGCCTTCTCCCCAGAGGGAGAGTATGCCAGACACTCCTACTGCAATGGACGCAGAGGAGGAGCGGCTGATTGCAGAAATGAACAGCCAGGCGGTGGGCATGCACACTGAGCTCATGGGTGCAGTGGGAAGGGTGCCCGAATGCATTGAGTCACTGGCAAGGAGTGTGGAGCACTTCGCTGTAGCACAGGCGGATGCCACACTAACGCTTAGTGCTGCAATTCAGTCACTGGCTGCCGTGATCCCACCTCTGACTGCTCTCATACAGACTCAGATGGAGGCCACGCGAGCACAGACTGCTGCCAACCTCGATGGTTCGTGCACATGTCCCCGGGGCTGTCACCGCGCCGCAGCAGGCCAGCAATCTGTTCTCCGGCAGATTGCTCCGGATGCTGAAGTGCTGCCCCATGGGAGTGCCAGTGTGTCGGGCGAGCAGGGAGTTGCTGTCCTCTCTCACGATGACAGCATTCCTGCTGCCAACACTGTCACTTCTCCACTGCACTTGCCACCGCCTGTAGGACAGACTGCTGCCGCCCATGCAGAGTTGGTGCAGTCTGCAGCCGGGCCCTCCAGGCCCAGAAGTGGTCGAGGCCGTCCTTCAGGGGCATCTGCAGTGTCAGGGTCTGACGAGCAGCAGCCTTCCACCAGCCTTGCTGCAGCCACTGAGGTCCCATTACGGAGGAGCAGTAGGGTTGGAAGGGGGGAAGTGCGCAAGGGAAGGAGATCACCCTCGAAGGGCAAAAAGTAGGAGGTGTGCCAAAATGCTGGTCATTTTTTTATTAAAGGCCGAGGGTCGTGGTCCAACTTTTGTTTAGTGTTTTGGACATTATCTCCAGGTTGTGAGAACCAGTTATGTTATTGACTGTTTTTTTGTGTTTATTTCTATGAGTTTGTCATGAGGAATTGACACACACAGAGTTTGTAAAATAAATAAGTTTCTGTTTTCAAAATATACATGGCTGGTGCTTGGAATTATTGGTGCCTTGGCCAGCTTAGGGGTTGCGTGCTGGGTTGATTAGTGTTTGTAGCAATGGCAGGGGCCCTAGAAGCGGCTTGCTATTAGTCGTTGACGGACGGCCCTTGCAGTTGGACCATTGTGGGCCGCCCTCCGCCTTGGTGCTGCTGATGATCATCGTCCTCATCCTCTTCCTCCTCTTCCTCCTCCTCCTCTGGTGGTGCTACAAGGCCTGGTGGCATTGGCTGGGTCCTGAGGATTGCCATGTTGTGCAACATGCAGCACACGACTACGAAGTTCGAAACTTGCTCAGGCGAGTACTGCAGGGCTCCTCCGGAATGGTCCAGACAGCGGAACCGTTGTTTCAGCACGCCGATTGTGCGCTCAATAATGTTCCTGGTTGCTTGATGGCTTTCATTGTACCGCAGTTCAGCAGGGGTGTTTGACGTACGGAGCGGTGTCATCAGCCAGGTGCTCAATGCGTACCCCTTGTCCCCCAGAAGCCAACCAACTGGCTGATGCGGTGCCTCGAAAACTTCTGCCACAGTAGTCTGGCGCAGGATGAAAGCATCGTGGCAGCTGCCCGGATAGTGGGCATTGACAGCGAGTATCACCTGTCTGTGGTCACAGACCAACTGCACATTCAAGGAATGGAACCCCTTCCTGTTCCTGAATTCCTCTGCATTCTCTCGCGGAGCACGCAAAGCCACATGCGTGCAGTCAATGGCGCCCTGCACCATGGGGAAGCCCGCTACCCTCGCAAAGCCCAGAGCACGGTCACGCTGCTTGTCTGGGGTCATAGGGAAAGAGATGAAGTCTCGTCTCCTTCTGAAGAGGACATTGGTGACCTGACGGATGCAGCGATGCACCGCAAACTGGGAGATATTGGCGAGGTCCCCAGCAGCAGCTTGGAATGAGCCAGTGGCGTAGAAGTTCAAAGCCACTGTGACCTTCACTGCCACCGACAGAGACGTCCTGGACCTCAGCTGAGGCTGCAGATCTGGCTGCAGCAGGTGGCAGAGCTCAGTGACCACCTCCTTGCTGAATCGCAGCCTCCGCAAACACAGCTCCTCGGACATATGGATGTAGGAGAGCTGTTCACGATATACCCTGGGAGGGTAAGCTCTCCTGTACATGCGCTTGATGGCCTTCCTCCGTCTGGCCATCATTGCCACTCTCTGTCTGCGTCTCTGTATCCTCCGATTCAGCTGGAGCAGGACGACGGCCCCAATCATTGCAGCCCCCATATTCTCTTTGCCAGAAAAGTAATGAGGTACAGCAACTAAAGTAGCAACAAAGTTAGGATGAATAGGCAAAACTACCTCACAAAGCGTTGAGTCAATGTAGAAGTCTCTCTCTCTCTCTCCCCGAATCTCTCTCTCTCTCAGAACGAGTGGTGCATAAATGTCGACGACAGAAAAAGACAGGAAGAGGCCCCCTTTAAATAGCGCCCCCCCCAGCCCCACACCGATTGATAACGTTCCAGTCTTCCGGTCGTTGGAAGCGCCAGGCGGTAAGGCAGGGGGCGCCACTCAATTTCCGCTACGGGGCGCCCCAAGGGCGTTGCACCATGGAATGACGTCACAATCTGCGCGCGCAGGTGGTCGCAGCGGTAAGTTTTAGCGCCGCCGCACAATCTCAAGTTAAGTTCTCGAGCGGCGCAAACAGCGCTGCGCCCGGGCGTTAGCGGCTTAACGCCCCATTAGCGCCCTCTTAAGGCGCTAACGGGAGGCGCAACCAAGTGAATTTTTACCCCATAGTCTTAGAATAAGGGGCTGCACTTTCAAAACTGAGATGAGGAGGAACTATTTCACTCAGAGGGTGGTAGGTCCATGGAATATGCTGCCACAAAAAGCTGTAGAAGCTACATCATTAAATAAATTTAAAACAGAAATAGACAGTTTCCTAGAAGTAAAGGGCATTAAGGGTTACGGGGAGCGGGCAGGAATTTGGACATGAGTCTAGGTTCGGATCGGTCATGGCCCTGTTGGTAGTGGAGCGGGCCCAGGGACCGTGTAGCCTGATTCTGCTCCTATTTCGTGTGTGCAATTCTGTTCGATGCAGGAGATGGTTCTGTGATAGATAGTAGATTGGCGGTTAGGATCAGATCAGCCATGATCTTATTGAATGGCGGAGCAGGCTCGAGGGGCCGATTGGCCTACTCCTGCTCCTATTTCTTATGTTCTTATGTTCTTATAAGGAAGCAGTCCATGCCCGCATGCAGCAAGACCTGGACAACATTTAGGCTTGGGCTGATAAGTGGCAAGTAACATTTGTGCCACACAAGTGCTAGGCAATGACTATCTCCAACAAAAGAGAGTCTAACCACCTCCCCTTGACATTCAATGGGATTACCATCGCCAAATCCCCCATCTTCAACATCCTGGGGGGTAACCATTGACCAGAAACTTAACTAGACCAGCCACATAAATACTGTGGCTGCAAGAGCAGGTCAGAGGCTTGGTATTCTGCGGTGAGTGACTCACCTCCTGACTCCCCAAAGCCTTTCCACCATCTACAAGGCACAAGTCAGGTGTGTGATGGAATACTCTCCACTTGCCTGGATGAGTGCAGCTCCAACAACATTGAAGAAACTTGACACCATCCAGGGCAAAGCAGCCCACTTGATTGGCACCCCATCCACCACCTTAAACATTCACTCCCTCCACCACCGGTGCACCGTGGCTGCAGTGTGTACCATCTACAAGATGCAGTGCAACAACTCACCAAGGCTTCTTCGACAGCATCTCCCAAACCCGCGACCTCTACCGCCTAGAAGGACAAGGGCAGCAGACGCATGGGAAAGCCATCACCTCCAAGTTCCCCTCCAAGTCACACACCATCCTGGCTTGGAAATATATTGTCGTTCCTTCATTGTCGCTGGATCAATATCCTGGAACTCCCTCCCTAACAGCACTGTGGAAGTACCTTCACCACGCAGACTGCAGCGGTTCAAGAAGGAGGCTCACCACCACCTTCTCGAGGGCAATTAGGGATGGGCAATAATGCCGGCCTTGCCAGCGATGCCCACATCCCAGGAACAAATTAAAAAAAAAGCTATAATACACATTATATATGACCTCTTTATTAGTTAGGCAGTTCACTTGTCAGTGATACTTTTTAACGAACTGCTGCACTACTGTTTGATTCTATTGGATCTTCCTCCCTTAGAAGACCATCTACTACTTCACTTTTGTGATCTACCTTTCCCCACACCAGCCAGCCTATGCTTCAGCCTCACATTTAATAAGAACTTGGGTAAGTCTTCCCAAATGCACTTTATTTAGGGCCTTTACTAAGAAAGAGAAGGTTTTAACCCTATTAGCCTGGGCTAGATTCCACTGCCTCTGATTTGTCACGCTGCTTCTCCGACATCCAGTTTTGAATGAGCAGAAATTTCCTCCTATTAAATATTGGTAAGACCAAAGCCATTGTCGTTGGCACCCACCACAAACTCGGTTTCCTAGCCATTGATTCCATCCCCCTCCCTGGCCACTGTCTGAGGCTGACCCAGACTGTTCACAACCTCGGCATCCTATTTGACCCTGAGCTGAGCTTCTGACCCCATATCCGCTCCATCACCAAGACTACCTACTTCCATCTCCGTAATATCGCCCGTCTCATCCCCTGTCTCAGCCCATCTGCTATTGAAACCCTCATCCATGCCTTTGTTACCTCCAGACTCGACTATTCCAATGCTCTCCTGGCCAGCCTTCCATACTCCACCCTCCGGAAACTTGTGCTCATCCAAAACTCTGCTGCCAGTATCCTAACTCGCATCAAGTTCTGTTCTCCCATCACCCCTGTTCTCACTGACATACATTGCCTCCTGGTTCAGCAACACCTCAAATTTAAAATTCTCATCCTTGTTTTCAAATCCTCCGTGGCCTCGCTCCTTCCTACCTCTGTAACCTCCTCCAGGCCAACAACCCACCGAGATCTCTGTGTTCCTACAATTCTGGCTTCTTGTGCATCTCCAATTTCCTTCGCCCCACTATTGGCGGCTGTGCCTTCATCTGTCTAGGCCCCAAGCACTGGAACTCCCTCCCTAAACCTCTCTGCCTCTCTGTCCTCCTTTAAGTTGCTCCTTAGAACCACGCTCTTTGACCAAGTTTTGGTCATCTGTCCTAATATCTCCTTATGTGGCTCGGTGTCAAATTTAGTCTGATAACGCTCTTGTGAAGCGCCTTGGGATGGTTTACTATGCTATATAAATGCAAGTTATTGTAGATTCAAACCCAGTTTTGAGAGGGGAATGAGCTACATCTAATACACATCACCTAATTTCTTCAAATTCTACCCTGTGACATACCCACACAGATGGAATATAATTTGTGCAGTTTTTTTTTACAACATAAGGCATTTGCATGCTTTGAAACTGCAAAAGGTACTCACTGCTCACAAGGTTGATCATTTGCTCCAATAACATTTCTATATGAGGTATGTCTTTGTTACCTTGCTCCATGACAGCACTTTACTTCAGGAGTCCTTATTAGAATAATAGCAAATTACAAAGAGAAAGTGGTTTCATTTGTTAAGATGTGCATGTATCTAAATGAACAAAATACAATTTTATTTTATTTATAGAGTGACAGAATCTGTCTGCCCTGACTTCACACTTCAGCTCTGAAGACTGTCATTGCTTACAAAGTCGCAGATGGATCTCAAACCTCATTATAATAATAGGAAATCAGGGGTCTAACTCTCAGATAACTGCAGGCAAATATAATAATGTCATAGAGTCATTACGGCACAGAAGGAGGCCATTCGGCCCATCAAGTCCGTGCCAGCTCTCTGTGAAGCAATCCAGTCAGTCCCATTCCCCCACTCTATCCCCGTAACCCTTCAAGTTTATTTCCCTCAAGTGCCTATCCAGACTTCCCTTGAAAACATTGAGGGGGAAAAATTGGGTTGCTTTACGCATCCAGTAATTTCCGGCGCGGGGGTGCTAATTTTTCTGGGGTGCTACCCGGCGAAGTTAGCACCCCAAATGGGGCACTACTCAATTTTTAGCCCTGAGTGTCTCCGTTTCCATCACTTCCGTCGGCAGCGAGTTCCAGGTCATCACCACTCGCTGCGTAAATTTTTTTTCCCTCACATCCCCACTGTATCTCTTGCCTAAAACCTTAAATCTGTATCCCCTAGTCCTTGTACCATCAACTAGTGGGAACAGCCTTTTCCCGTCTAGCCTACCCAAACCCGTCATAATCTTGTACACCTTTATCAAATCACTCCTTTGCTCAAATGAAAACAAATCCAGCTGCTCCAACCTGTCCTTGTAGCTAAGATCCCCCATTCCCGGAACCATTCTGGTAAATCTCCTCTGCAGCCTCTCAAGGGCCTTCACATCCTTCCTAAAGTGTGGTGACCAGAACTGGATCCAATACTCCAGTTGTGGCCTAACCAGCTCTTTATAAAGGTTCAGCATAACTTCTCTACTTTTGTACTTAATACCTCTACTTATGAAGCCCAAGATCCCATATGCTTTGCTAACCACTCTCTCAATATGTCCTGCCACCTTCAGGGACCTATGCACATTAACTCCCAGGTCCCTCTGTCCCTGCACACTCTTTAAAACTGTGCCATTAATTGTATATTGTTTCTCTCTGTTCATTCTGCCAAAATGCATCACCTCACACTTCTCTGTATTAAATTCCATCTGCCACTTGTCTGCCCATTCTGCTAGCCTTTCTATGTGCTGTTGCAGTCGATTGATATCATCATCACTGTTTGCCACACCTGCAAGTTTGGTGTCATCGGCAAATTTAGAAATTCTACTCTGTATTCCAATATCCAGGTCATTTATATATATCACAAAAAGCAGTGGCCCAGCACTGACCCTTGGGGAACACCACTGTCTACCATCCGCCAGTCTGAAAAACAGCCATTTACCCCAACTCGCTGTTTTCTGTCCTTAACCCAATTCCTTATCCAAGCTGCCACTGACACACCTATTCCATCAGCCTCAATTTTGTTAACCAGCCTTCTATGTGGTACTTTGTCAAACGCCTTCCTAAAATCCATGTAGACAACACCAATTGCATTCCCTTCATCAATCCTCCCTGTTACTTCGTCAAAAAATTCAATTAGATTAGTCAAACACGATCTGCCTTTTACAAATCCATGTAGGCTCTCCTTAATTAGCTTAAACCTCTCCAAGTGTCCATTAATTTTTTCCTTGATTATTGTTTCTAAAACTTTACCCACCACTGATGTTAAACTGACCGGCCTGTAGTTACTAGGATTGTCCTTACACCCTTTCTTGAACAATGGTGTCACATTTGCCACTTGCCAATCCTCAGGCACCTCCCCCTCATCTAGGGAAGATTGGAAAATTATGGCAAGCGCTTCCACTATCTCCTCCCCCAATTCCCTTAGCAACCTGGGAAGCAAGCCATCTGGACCAGGCGATTTATCCACTCTAAGCATACCCAGCCTTTCTAGTACATCCTGTCTATCAATTTTCACCCCTTCCATTGCTTCTACCTTTTCCACTTCTACCGATATTTTGTCAGCATCCACCTCCTTAGTAAACACCGATACAAAGTACTCATTGAGTATTCTAGCCTTGCTCTGCACCTGTAAGCAGGTGTTCTTTGTCCCTAATAGGCCCCACCCCGCCTCTTACTACTTGCTTACAGTTTACATGCTGGTAGAAGATTTTTGGGTTCCCTTTTATGTTAACTGCCATTCTACTCTCATATTTTCTCTTTGCCAATCTTATTTTCATTTTCACTTCTCCTCTCAACTTGCTGTATTTGGTCTGGTTCTCCCTTGAAGAATTTACCTGACATGCATCATACAACCTCTTTTTTTGTTTCATCATCTTCTCTATCTCCCTCATCATCCAAGGAGCCCTTGCTTTGGTTCCCTTACCCTTCCCTCTTGTTGGAATATACCTAGCCTGTACTTGGAACATCTCCTGCTTAAAGATCACCCATTGTTTCGTTACAGTTTTTCCTGTCAGTCTTTGGTTCCATTTTACCCTGGCTAGATCCTTTCGCATCCCATTGAAGTTAGCCCTATTCCAGTTTAGAACTTCCACTCTAGATTGTTCCTTGCTCCTCTCCATTGCTAATCTAAATCTTATGATACGATGATCACTCGTACCCAAGTGTTCTCCCACAGACACTTGGTCGACCTGGCCCACCTCATTCCCCAGCACCAGATCCAGCAATGCCTCCTTCCTAGTTGGGCCAAGAACATACTGGTCAAGGAAATTCTCCTGAACACATTTCAGAAATTCCTCCCCCTCCTTTTCCTTTACCCTCATCCCTCTTTCTGCCTATGTCGTTGGTACCGATATGGACAACGACCTCTGGCTGTTTTGCCTCCTCCCTCAGAGTGTCCTGCAGCCGCTCAGTGACATCCTTGACCCTGGCACCAGAGAATCAACATACCATCCTGGAGTCATGCCTGCATCCACAGAAACGCCTATCTGTTCCCCTAACTAATGAATCTCCTATCACTATTGCTCTTCCACTCTTCTTCCTCCTCAACTGTGCAGCTGAGCCACCCATGGTGCTGTGGCCTTGGCTCTGGCTGCTCTCCCCAGATGAACCATCACTCCCACCAGTTTCCAGAACTGTGAACCAGTTAACGAGCGAGATGCACTCTGGGGATTCCTGCCCTACCTGCCTGGTCCTCCTTCTGTGCCTGGTGGTCACCCATTCCCTCTCTGCTGCACATTCTGAGGCTGTGGGGTGACCACTTCTAGAAACGTACTTTCCAAGTATTTCTCAGCCTCGCGGATGCACTGTAGTGACTCCAGCTGCCGCTCAAGCTCCAAAACCCGGAGCTCGAGTTGCTGCAGTTGGCGACACTTCCTGCACACGTGGTCGTCCAGGCTGCAAGAAGCGTCCAGGATTTCCCACATGGCACAGGATGTGCAAATCACGGGACTGAGCTGCCCTGCCATACCTCTATTAGTTCAACTAGTTAAGCTATAAATTTAATACAGTATGTTATAGCTTCCTGCTCCTAGTATAAACCACTGTTTTAGTTTTGAGAGAAGAAAAACCTTAATACTCACCAACCAATCACTTAGCTGCTGCCCTGTGACGTCACACCTTGGTATTTTTGGAAATCGGGGAAGGATTGGCTGCCACTGGAGCCTCCGATTAGGTTCGCGCTGTTCCTCCGCTCTCTGCTTTATGTCCCACCGCCACCTCCGATTAGGTCCGCGCTGTTCCTCCGCTCTCTGCTTTATGTCCCGCCACCGCCTCCGGTGTCTCCGATCAGGTCCGTGCTGTTCCTCCGCTCTCTCCTTTATGTCCCGCCACTGCCGCTGGTGCCTCCGATTAGTAGACGTGGATGTGCAGGTGCATAATAGGTAATAAGCCAGCAGGGTCCTCTTTAAATTTGCAGATCGGGCCCCAATGACGTAATCGGGCCCGATCTGCCATTTTAACCTGAGGCCTGAGTAGGGGAGCAGTGGTGCCTTCTCCTCCAGGCCTAACCTGCCGGGAACAGCAGCCAGGGCCAGAAGAAACTCAGTGAGGTAAGATTGTTTTGGTTTCCTTGTGGGCCAGGAGTAGGATTGCTCCTCCGGGCCCTAGAAGGAAACCTTGGGCCACCCTGGGCTTCGCCCCCCCTGCCCAGCCCCCGACACCCGAAGCCCACCGATGGACTTACTTTGTGCCGGGGACTGTGCCTGCGTGTTCCAGCAGCGGCCTCCTGCCGTCCACATTCCTGCTCCTGACTACCCATCCAGGCAGGGATTCCTGCCAGGCTCGGGAAGGAGCCTGATCTGGCAACTGTAAATGAGGCCCGGGAGTTAGAACCTCTCCGGGGTCTCAGCATGAGAGCTTGTTGCTCGCCCTGCGCCACCCCAACACCCCCCACCCCACAACTCCTCCCCACCATGTACCGAGTTCAAATGGAAGCCTGACTGTTTCACTTTGCCTCGAATTTCGAGGAGGGAATCCTGACTTTTACTGGTTCAGTTATCAATCGAACTTGGGTGGTACAAAACAAACAAAAAAGTGGGGCTACTTGGCTCATCCCTAGTGATGTAATCTTTCAAACAGTCTACAATTAGGGTGGAAATCTTCCTTTCAAAGAGTTAATGGTTTGAATGGACCAAATCAAATCAAAACTGTTTATTCTTGAAACTACAAATGAGTCATTGAATAAGGCAAGTCTTGCAGGAGACCTCTATCTGATTTGGATTCAAGCCAGTGGAACAATGTAATAGTCAATACACGAAGTAGTAACCGATAGAATTTTGTCTATTCACTGACATATTGTGACAGGAAAGAAAATACTGGTTAAGGCGTGGGTGTGCAGAGCCTATCATTTCAATTGAGGTTGATAAAACTGATCACGGTTTATGGAGACAGTGATTCATGGACAAGTTTGAGAGAACCAATCACTATTTAGGGAAAGAGGTATGAGTGCCATCTTTTCAATAATAGTTAAATCGCAATACAATAAACACTGTTATTATAATCCTCTAATTAGTAGAAATCTTTTTGTTAGTTATTAAAGGAGGTTACAGCTCAATAAGGTGAATCTACCAAATGCAATGTACAGCATTGCTGGGACCAAGAACTTTGAGCCAATGAGGTTTGGCTGTGGCTTAAGTCGTGCATAAGATTTTATTTACATTATGTATGCTTTACAGATTTTTTTTAGCACTGGGTAACCAAAAATATGTTCTACTTGATGGGACAATACATAGAAATACCTAGAAGTTACAAAAGGGAAATGGGTCCTTTGGCCCAACCAGTCTATGTCAGCATTTAGCCTCCACACGAGCAAATAGTCCCAATCACATTTACCCACCCTGTTCCCATATCTCTTCATCCACTTTTCCTGCATCCACGTATGTAATCTAATCTTGATTGTTGACATAGTTTCTGCCTCAGCCACTAACCCTGGAAGTGAATTCCTCAGCCTCACTATTCTGTGTAAAGAAGCTTCTCTTGTTCTCTGTTCTAATGTTTAATCTTGTATCTCGTTCTTGACCCCTTAAATACCGGAAACAGTCTGCTTCTATCTATCCTGTCCTGTTCTGTCATAATTTCAAAGACTTCTCTCATGTTGCCTCATAATCTGTCGCTTTTTAGCCCATTCCCACATCTTATCAATGACCCGTTGCAGCTTTTTTTGTTAAAGAATTAACTATTCCTCCTATTTTGGTATCATCTCCAAATTTCTACACCACTCCCTCTAGGTCTACATCTAAATCATTAATCAGTGAACAGAAGTGGCTCCAGGAATGAGCCCTGTGGGACATCACCACCCACTTCCAACCACTCGGAAAAACTGCCCTACTCTCTGTTTTCTCTCTTCTAATAATTTTTTAAGCCAAATTGCTATCCTCCCTCTAACTCCATACCCCTTACTCTTCTCTGTTGAAATTGACAACCTGCCTCCCCCTCAGGAGAGGCGGGTTGTCAATTTCAATATGTTAATCGTTCAATTAGAGCAATATTGATATGGGTTTTCAACTTTATCTTTGGGTCCATGGGTTTCCCGGGCTTCCTGAAACTCGCCAGTGAGAGCAAGGAGATTGAGGGGGCTGAAGCCATATCCTGGAAAAAAGCCAAAATGTACTCAGTACTCACAGCTGATTACTTACCTACTTGTGGGAAAGGGTCTGTTCATAGTACTTGTGCTGAGAGGTTACGCTACACACTTTGGAGGCTTCTTCAACAATTTTGGAGTTTTGGAGGTCTGATCTGTCAGATCAGCATGGATGCTGCTTACGCTGCCTTAGATTGAACCTCAAAATGAGGACCAAGATGACCAGCAACAGCACCAGCAGCAGTAACCTGCTGGTCATAGGCCTGTAGCTCCATAGGTGACAGGGGAGCAACAGAGAGGTGCAGCTCGCAGGAGGCTGTACCTGGCACACAGGGTCTACAGGCAGAAGATAAGCTTCCTTGATATTTCTGAACACCAGTGTCCCATCTCCCCATCTCTGATGGCCAGGCACTCCGAGACTCCGCTGATCTCCAGCGCCTCCTCCTCTGTAGTTAATTGCGAGATCTGTGGAGGGCCACCTCCGGTTCTCTGCCCCTCCCTGGTGTTCTCTGCTCTCTTCTCCGGCAAGGAAGGAAAGAAGAGACCTATGAGTGAGAGTAACGGCATGTGTTCAGCCGATGGATGGAGAGCATTTTTTGAGGGTGACTATGGGGGATAGACATGATATTGCATAAGGATGAGGGTGAGTGTCAGAGGAGTTGGTGAAGCGGAACGCAGCCTTTGCCCGTCTCGACTCCATTCCAACACTTCTTTCTCTCTCCATGACAATTCCAATTGCTTCAATTTGCGAGTTTGAAGTGACCCTTTAAATACTGGAGTTGAGATCGTGTCATGCGGGTCGTCATCACGCCCACTGATTCTGATTGGATGGGAAACCTGGAAATCAGATGTTAATGAAGTGGCTGTGTTTCTGGGTTTCCCACGTGCAATCGGGTCCCCCCAGCTCCCAGCGCGTCCGCGCATTAAAATCTAGCCCATAATTTCTAGCACCTCGATCATTTTCTCCCTCATCCCCCTCAGGATACTAGGATATATCCTTCCAGGCTCTTGCACTGTGCCTTTCTTTAACTTAAGTAACTTATCTAATATTTCCTTTTTTTTTAATCTCTCATCTCGCTATCAGCCACTTCAAGATTCACCTCCTCTCCAATATCCTTCTCTTTAGTAAATACCTCTGTCATTTCTTGATCATCATCTGCAAACCAACACTCCCTTCCTCTCAGAGGTCCCACTTTACTTTTAACTAATTTCTTTTCTACTGATATACTTGTAAAATACTTTACTATTCCTTTTGATGCTTTTGCCCCTAATACTCCCCCTTGGCTTTCCTTATCTTGCTCTTAACTTCTTATTTTCTCATAGTCTTATTTAGTTTCTTCATTCTTCTTCTTCTTCTTATAATCCTTATAGACCCTCTTCTTCCAATTAATTTACATAGGATATGCAGCACAGAAACAGGCCATTCGGCCCAACCAGCCCATGCCGGCATTTATGCTCCATTTGAGCTTCCTCCCATCCTTCCTCATCTAACTCTATCAGCATAACCCTCTATTCCCTTCTCCCTCATATGCTTATCTAGCTTCCCCTTAAATGCATCTGTACTATTCGCCTCAACTATTCCTTGTGGTAGCGAGTTCCACATTCTCACCACTCTCTGGGTAAAGAAGTTTCTTCTGAATTCCCTATTGGATTTCTTGGTGACTATCTTATACTGATAGCCTTTAGTTTTGTTCTTCCCCACAAGTGGAAACTCTCTGGGGGTGAAATTGGATTGGGCCTGAAAACAAGTGAGGGGAGCGCGAAGTGTTATCTGCCCGCTCC
The DNA here is from genome assembly GCA_030390025.1 of Squalus acanthias. Lineage (NCBI taxonomy): Eukaryota > Metazoa > Chordata > Chondrichthyes > Squaliformes > Squalidae > Squalus > Squalus acanthias. Next base: position 31,242 of record JASTWF010000998.1, on the reverse strand, counting down.
CATTCAAAGTGGTTAAGGCAGCATGCAAAATTTGTGCTGCCTGCTCATTATAACGATTGGAGCGCTGAGCTCAGCTCTAAACGCGCTGCTGGTCGGCTCAGCGCTCAAGAGGGGGGCCAATATCGGGTGCAGTCTATTGGCCAATAAAATTTTGCCTAGGCTCTCTGTACTTCTTAAAGGGGCGGTGCTTTGTTGCAGAAGCACCTCACTGTCACTGTGGATGCAGCCATGCCGCAACAGGGAAGAGAAATGGCACGGCTGTTCTCTGATGCAGCACTGGAGGCCTTGGTCCAGGGGGTACACAGAAGAAGACAGGTCCTCTATCCACAGGGGGGCAGGAGGCCTTCCAGACAGCATACCAGAAGGCAGTGGGAGGAGATAGCAGAAGCTGTCAATGCCACGTGTGTTGCCACCCAGGACCCGGCTCCAGTTCCGCAAGAAGTTTAATGACCTCACACGAGTGGTCAAGGTGGCAGAATGCATCAATGTCATATCTCACCAACTGCACCACTAGCCTCACACAATGCTCAATGCATCACAACCCCATCACTCACCTACCAACAATCTCTAGCAATCACGACTAATACCTCACAATCATAGCTTCACCTCAGTTTCACACAGTTACCACTGCTACAAGCCTCACACCCACATCTCACATTTGCACCCAATGTCAGCCATGACAGGGACGTCACCCAAACACATTGCACCGCACTCACTGACACACTTCCCTTTCTCTTGCAGGCCAAGGTTGCTCACATCTGCCACGAGCAGCAGCAGACAGGTAGGGTTAAAGCATGTCTTCAAAACCACACTGCGCTGAAGGAGACGGTGCTGGGGATCATTGGAGGAGCCGTCACTGAGTCTGTGGCAACCAACAAGGTTGAAAGCATTTTGATGATGGTATGCTCATACCTAATCCTTCTTCTCACATTCCACTTCCCCCTCATCGCACAATCTCTTCTCACTAACAAGCTGCTTATGTTTTAAGTGTGCACATCTTGCTTCCCCGCCTTTTCTGTAGGTGACAAGTTTTGGATTGTTTGTATAGTCCCACCTCATTGGGAGAACCTCTCTCACCAGTGACAGATCGCTTCTGTAACCTCACCTGCAGCTGCCATCTGCTCTAGCCTAAGGAGGGAGTCACTGGAGAGCCTGGGTGAAAGGGCTCACTTTTGTACAGTGATTGTCAGTGTTTGCAGCACCTCAATGCTGTCAAACACTGAGAAATCAGCTGTCAAAAAAAATTGTGCGTGGCCCCTTTAAGAAAACCGGCAGATAACGCGTCATCAACTGACGTCATCTGACACCGGCTTCCTCTTAATTGGCCGGCAAGCCTGCAGGGTGGGCTTAACAAGGCCAAATGACACAAAATCGCGTCTGTGCGTCTGATGTCGTTGGGTGTGGGACTGGAACCCGGAAGGCAGCTGTCCCGCCCCCAAGCCGCATTGATGTCCTGCTCCATGAGGTTCCTCGTGGAAGCATGGCTCTGATGATATGATTGCTGGCCACGAGTGGTGGGGTTTCGGAGGGGCGTCATCAGCCACATGTAGAGGGGATAGCCCTTTTCTCTGAGCAGCCACCCTCGGGTTCGATGTGGTGACTGAAAGATTGCTGGCACACCAGACTGGCACAGGATGATGGCACCATGATTGCTGCCAGGATACCGGGCATTCACTATCATGATGTGCTGGGCATGGTTGCACACCAACTGCACATTAAGTGAGTAGTAGCCTTTAGGGTTGCAGTATATCTCAGGATTGATATGCGGCACCCGCAAAGCCACATGTGTGCAGTCGATGGCGCCCTGCACCATGGGGAAGCCTGATATCCTGGCAAAGCCACATGCGCAATCCTCCTGCTTCTCTCTGTTCAGAGAGAAGACAATGAAGTCCCTTCTCCTGGAGTACAGAGCGTCTATGACCTCTCAGATGCAGCGATGGATGGCGAACTGGGAGATGTTAGCTATGTCACCTGCTTCAGACTGGAAGGATCTGGTGGTGAAAAGATTGAGGACCACGGTGACCTTGAGGGTCACTGGCAGCGCTGTCGTCGCCCTGCTCTGAGGTTGCAGGTCTGGTTCCAAGGAGTGGCAGAGCTCTATGACCACCTCCTTGGTGAAGCAGAGCCTCCTAATACACTGCTCCTGGCTTAAGTGCAGGTAGGAGAAGTGCTCTCAGAAGACCCTAGATAGGTAAGGCCTTCTGCTGAGAGCCCTCCTGCCCCTTCTCCACCTCCCTCTGCAAGCAGCTTGTCCTCTTCTTTGCTGCCTCTGCTCCATCTCCCTGTCACCCTCTAGCGTGAGGGGGACTGCAAGTAGAGCCCCCATGACTGGGAGCAAGTGGTCTGAGCAGGATCCTTGAATTCAGAAGCAAGGCCTTCTCCACTTGCAACACCACTCCCTGACACTTCGCCAACTTTAAATAACTGCAGAAAGCTCCAAATAGTTGCACAAACTTACACAGAGCAATTAAATATCACAAAGCAAGTCACCTGCAAGTTGTTGCTGATCCCTTTTAAATACCGCTGAAGGGGGATCCCTCGTGCAACTGACGTCCAAAGTAGCAGGTCGTGCCTTAAATCAGCATTGCACACTCATTGACGTCACGATCTGTCTCATTACCATTCTTCTGGCGAAGGTAGGCAACAGCCGCGCTATCGACCTGCCCAAAATGGCGGCCGCGGCCATGGCTCGCGCCGGAAGTGGGCGGAAGCGAGACGGCCCCCAATTTTTTGCCAAAACCAACCTTAACAGCAATTTTGCTAATCTCCCTCCCTTTAGCCACCTCTTGTTTGTTGGCGCCACTGATATTTATTTGATGGCCCCGCCCGCAGTCCTCATTTGCCCTGCGGGAAGCTGGAGCTTCAAATCTGTGAGAACATAAGTTGCCCTGGGCGCTGCTCCTGGTCTAAGCTTTCATTCCTGCCTATCCCCACCCCATCACCCGCCCTCGGATAGTCAGCCGTCCTTCCTCCTGCACTGCCTGCTCCCTGTCTCTCACCACTGCGACTACCCTCTCACTTCAAAAAGCCGTTCTCCTTCCCTAATGTGTCAGATTGTCTCCATCTCCTTCTCAAGTTCTGAGATTTTGAGCTCAAGCAATGTGGGCAGATGACACTTCTCACAGATGTGCTTGCCCAAGGCATAGAATTACACAGAATATACAGCACTTAAACAGGCCATTCGGCCCAACCAGTCCATGCCGGCATTTATGCTCCACCTGAGTCGACACCTCAAAATCTCCAGAAATGGTGTGTCACTATCCCTTTCCGTGCTGACATTTCTGGGCAAAGTTAGTTTGATCATTGAATATTCATGGATGCGGGAGAGAGATGGTCAGACATGGGATCAGCAGACAATATAGATACTCTCTCCTCCAGCATCAAGAACCACGTTGAAACAACAGAGAGAACAGCACGCGGGACTCTGGTTACAGTTGGAAACAGAGGTTACTGCAATGTGCTCTAATTTTCCACTTTAGTGAATGTTAAAATAACAACCTTGTGATGGAAGACATCACACATTGCTTTTCATTATTACTTATTTATCATTTGGTATCATTTCAGGGCTCATCACATCTCTACTTTCCTCTCTTTACTAATTTTAGCAACAAAAGGTAGATGCGAGTGTACAGGAGTATTCCCCGCACGGTACTCACACCTACTTTTCCATGACAGCCAGCTAACGTAGGAAACTATACAGCTCAGTGTCAGCAACAAGCACTCCCAGGTCAGATATAATCATCAGAACCACCAAACTGGGTATTGTAATGGCCTTAATGACATTTTAAGAAGCAAAATACACTTTCTGATGAAAATAAATGTAGTGGATGTCCTCACAATATAGAGTAACTGCAGCAACATTTACTTTAACGAAAAAAAAACTTGCAAAAAGTGGCAATGCGAAGTTGGACCTGTTATAACAGTTCCAATGGCCTTGAGCAAAGAGTAGATGAAAAGTAAAGGTCTCTTTAATCTGCCCCAGCAACACATTTTAATCCCAACCTCTGAATACAACTGTCTAGTGCACCAGCATGATATTTCCATTTCTCAACCAGCCACCTTGATGACCTCTTTGAATGAATTCCAAATGAGTTCCAGTTTATTACTGTCCTATCCTGTACACCTGTATTCATTAGGAACTGGGCTGAGACTGTTCAACATAATTTCACGCTGGATCCTTACAGTTGGAAGAGAAAGAAGGCTTTCATCTCATTAGTTTATGACGAGACTCAATTGAGTACCCAGAGGCGAAAGGAAAGTAGCGTAACATAAAAGCAAATGAGTTGCAGTTTGCTCTTGTAATCAAAGTTAGTCTTTGAGTAGCAAATGACTCATTTCAATTTTACTTTCACAGTTTCTTTACTATGTGATTTTTTTTTTAGCCATCCTCATTTTCTCCCTCACAGCAAGCAAAGCGACTTAATGCTTGTTCAGTTAGTTGAGCAGTTGAGCAGCCACGGGCGTTTAACACCTTTTCCATGGCATGACCAAGATGACCAGAAACATGGTCATATTGGCAGTTGTCTTCCACATTGAGACTCTTCACTTAGCCGTCTGGCCGAGAGCTGACTAAACACGTGCTTGGTGGACAAGAGCCTGCTCCAGGACGTGAACCTTGAATCACAAGACTATGGGGGAGAAATTCAGTATCGCCCCGTTTGGGGCGCAATTATCGGCCGGGCGCAAAGTTTAGCGCCTGGCGCTAATTATCGCCACCGACTGTAAACTTGGCTTCTATCGCCCCTGGAGGTGATTTGGAGCACTAAATCAGGCGCTACACACCTCTCTTAAGGTGCTAACGCCGAGGAGCGAGGCGCTACCTCAGAGCGCTGGCGAAGCTCATGTGATGTCAGTCAGCAATGGAACACAGACAAACTGGCGCTGGCCAGTTCTTAAAGGGGAGGGTAGATCTTGCTCTCCATCCACACCCTGCTCATTGCAGCCTTGAATCTCGGCCTGGAGAGACCTGTACATCAAATCTGCTGGAAAGAACAATGGAGAGGCCCAGGGAAAGAGCTCAGAGTGCAGCCCCCACAGTCTCTTCTAAATCGATGCAAGGAAGGTCAAATCAAAATGAAGCTGCAAAGTGCTGCTCAGTACCCAAAACTCCTTCACACAGCGTTGAATCTCTCCAGAAGTCTCTCTCTCTCTCTCAGAATGCGTGGTGCAAAAATGTCGCCAACAAAAAAGGCAGGAAGCGGTCACCTTTAAATAGCGCTCCCCCAGTCCCTTCCTGACTGCAAAACGTTCCCCTCAACCTGACATTGCTAGCGGCAGGCGGAAAGGCAGGGGGCGCCACTCAATATCCGGTCCGGGGTGCTACCGGGGCGTTGCATGCTCGACTGACGTCATGACCTACGGGTGCAGGAAATTGTGGCGGTAGTGTTTAGCGCCGCCACAAAATGTCTGGTCAATTTCGCGAGTGGCGCAAACATCGCCGCGCCCGGGCACAAGTTGCTTTGTGCCCCATTAAACGGGAGTTGCAAAGCAACCAAATTTTTTCCCCTAGGAGTTATACGGGGAGAAATTCGGTATCGCCCCATTTGGGGCGCAATTATCGGCCAGGTGCAAAGTTTAGCGCCTGGCGTTAATTATCGCCTCCGACTGCAAACTTGGCTTCTATTGCCCCTGGAAGTGATTGGAGCGCTAAATCAGGCGCTACACACCTCTCTTAAGGCGCTAACACCGAGGATCGAGGCACTAACTCAGAGCGCGGGCGCAGTGCAGGTGATGTCAGTTAACGATGGAACACAGACACACTGGCACCGACCAGTTCTTAAAGGGGAGGGTTGATCTTGCTCTCCAGCCACACCCTGCTCATTGGAGCCTTGAATCTCTCTCTCTGTCAGAATGAGTGGTGCAAAAATGTCTACCACAAAAAAAGCCAGGAAGAGCCCGCCTTTAAATAGCGCCCCCCCAGCCACTCACCGACTGGGAAACATTCCAGTCTCCCTGTCGTTGCTTGCGCCAGGAGGAAAGGATGGGGCGCTACTCAATATCCGGTCCGGGGCGCCAACAGGGCGTTGCACGCTCGACTGACGTCACGATCTGCTGGCGCAGCAGATCGGGGCGGTAAACTTTTGCGCCGCCGCAAAAACTAGTCAATTACGCGAGCGGTGCAAACATCGCCGCGCCCGGGCGCTAGTTGCTTTGCACCCCATAATAACGGGAGGCGCAAGCCAACCGATTTTTTCCCCCATAGAGTTATATGGCACAGAAGGAGGCCATTCGGCCCATTGTGTCCGTGCCGGCTCCCTGTAGAGCAATCCAGTCAGTCTGTTGCAGTACTAGGCAATTCGACCGCGTTATATCTTCTGTACTAAAGCCAACCACAAATTTTAGCATAAGTCAACCAATTGATAAAGTGGATTAATGAATCCAAAACTGAGCCAGACCAATGTGGGATTATTGCTAACAACTTCTAGACGGCTTTTGTGGAGATTTATTTTGGGTAAAGATCTCGTTGGAAAGAGAAAATTACAATAATCTTAAGTAACTATTCATGGTTTGGAAATTTCTATTTAAAATATGTTATGATCTGGAATGGACTGCCTGAAAGGATGGTGGAAGCAGATTAAATAGTAACTTTCAGACAGGAATTGGATAAATACTTGAAGGGGGAAAATTGCTGGGCTATGGGAAAAGAGCAGGGGGAGTGGGACTAATTGGAGAGGTCTTTCAAAGAGCCGGCACAGGCACGATGGGTCGAATGGCCTCCTTCTATGCTGTAGGAGTCTATGAAAAAGAAATGCTCATAGTAGGTTGGCTGCTGCAGGAGTACATTGTGAGCTTTTCAGAACAGCCAAAGTGGTTTGGTTTCAAAATTAAATTAAAAAAAATAAAAGAAATGCTGTTGAGAAACAAGTTAAATGAACATGCCTTTCTTTTTGCAGCTTCCAGAAACCAAGTCACCATTTTCTGAATCGCAAGCCAGCTGGCAGATAACAAAACAATGTTTGGGCCAGGAAACATGCCTGAAGCTGCCATGCACATTTTGGAATTGAACCCAATGCTACCGTCTGCCAGGATCTGGCCATGTGACTTTAACCAGCGGTTAGGAAAACTGGATCTCACCCAAACCAATAATAGGTGGGAAGTTGTATGGGTGCCTCGGTTCCGCTTGCTTAAATTAGATTGTTTTTGCCTAGGGTGCAACTAATGGTGGAGTTTATGGGGGCGAAATTTGGCTCCTTTGCGCCTGCCGTTAGCACCTCCAGGGGGCGCTAACGGGGCGTGAAGGGGTAATCGCCCCGGGTGGGAGGGAGGCGGGGGGGGGGGCGCAAAAAAAGCGACTCCAACAAAGTTCGGTGGGGCGTTGCTGAGGCGCTACCCAATAGCTGGAAAATGTTAGAGATGTAACAGGTGATAGGGTGGAAGGCAGGAGAGATTAAATGACAAAATCTAATCTAATTGAATCTCTCCTGCCTTCCACCCTATCACAGACCTTTCCTTTTGTTCTTTCCTCCCCTCCCCACTTTCCCCGTCTGTGTCCTTGCTTAAAACCTATTACATCTCTAACCTTTTCCAGTTGTGACGAAAGGTCATCGACCTGAAACGTTAACTCTGTTTCTCTCTCCACAGATGCTGCCTGACCTGCTGAGAATTTCCAGCATTTTCTGTTTTTATTTAAAATGTCACGGCAGCTTCAGCTGAGATTTTGGAAACTATTTCCAGTGTGGATGCCGTGTCCAAACACACACACAAAAGACACTTTCTTAAAAAATAAAAAGGCTTGGGGATTCTTCAAAACTAGTGTTGCAGATTATGTTTTAATAGCATAAAGCAGCATTAAAAGCTGCCCTCTCTGGAGTATTTCAGTTGCTGAGAGATGTTTTGTGGAGACTGCAGAATGTTGGAGGGAGGTGGCGAATTTGTCGGTTATGCTAACACATCCCTGGTCTTCCACACATAGATTGGGGGGATTTTAAGACCAAAGGGGAAGGTCTGTGATAGGGTGGAAGGCAGGAGAGATTATGGACAAAAGGGATGATGGTGTGAGGGAAAGGAGGTGGTAATGGGACAATAAAAGAAACAAAAGATGGGTCTAGAGGAGCTGAAAATGACAAAAGCAGAATCATTACCGGCTCCTGTTGTCCGAAACAATAGGGGCAGGGGTTATAATCTGAAATTGTTGAACTCGGTGTCGAGTCCAGAAGGCTGTAAAGTGCCTAATCGAAAGATGAGGTGCTGTTCCTCGAGCTTTCATTGAGCTTCATTAGCACAGTGTAGGAGGCCGAGGACAGAGAGGTGGGAGTGGGGGGGGGGGGAAGAATTAAAATGGCAAGTGACCACCCTGAGATAGGGAGGGGCGAAGCTATGAGGGCTTGAAAACAAAGATCTGCACGGTAAAAAGAATAGCTAACCGAGCTTCAAAACAATTGAAATACAGCATTTTCTCTGTTCTGAATGCATCCTCAAGATACACTTATGTTACAAAACAGGATTGGATGAAGCAAAGAGAATCTACCCTTACACATGAGAGAAACAACTTCTACAAGAATTGTCAGTTTTATAAAATGTTAAGGGGGAGAAATTCGGTATCGCCCCGTTTGGGGCGCAATTATCGGCCGAGCGCAAAGTTTAGCGCCTGGCGTTAATTATCGCCTCCGACTGCAAACTTGGCTTCTATCACCCCTGGGGGTGATTGGAGCACTAAATTAAGCGCTACACACCTCTCTTAAGGTGCTAACGCCGAGGAGCGAGGCACTACCTCAGAGCACTGGTGAAGCTCATGTGATGTCAGTTAGCAATGGAACACAGACAAACTGGCGCCGGCCAGTTCTTAAAGGGGACGGTCGATCTTGCTCTCCATCCACACCCTGCTCATTGCAGCCCTGAATCTTGGACTGGAGAGACCGGTACATCAATTCTGCTGGAAAGAACAATGGAGAGGCCCAGGGAAAGAGCTCAGAGTGCAGCCCCATAGTCTCTTCTAAATCGATGCAAGGAAGGTCAAATCAAAATGAACCTGCAAAGTGCTGCTCAGCACCCAAAACTCCTTCACACAGCATTGAATCTCTCCAGAAGTCTCTCTTTCTCATTCAGAATGCATGGTGCAAAAATGTCGCTGACAAAAAAGGCAGGAAGTTGCCGCCTTTAAATAGCGCTCCCCCAGTCCCTTCCCGACTGCAAAACGTTCCTCTATACCTGTCGTTGCTAGCGGCAGGCAGAAAGGCAGGGGGCGCCACTCAATATCCGGTCCGGGGCGCTTCCGGGGCATTGCACGCTCAACTGATGTCACGATCTGCAGGCGCAGGAGATCGTGGCGGTAGTGTTTAGCGCCGCCACAAAATGTCTGGTCAATTTCGCGAGTGGCGCAAACATCGCCGCGCCAATGGGAGGCGCAAAACAACCGAATTTTACCCCTAAACATTTGGGGGAAGGGAATTTTTCAGGGTGCAGCTGGTTATTCCAGAATCATACATGGAAGGCTGCGTACAGTGACACCACTATTCCAGGCCAGAGTGGAGATGATTGGCTAATTTCCCTGTCAATCATGCCTGGGGACTGCACTGCTGTAAGTGACTGGGATTGATTTTATGCACAGAATATGTATGTAACTATCCTCCACTCACTGCATTTTGATGGAGAAATCACCCTGCTTTTATCGGGAGAAGTTGCTGTAGTTTCGGTCATGAGTTCAGTTTGGTGTAGTTTGTTCTTCAGCTTGAGGCCTATCAAATCTTCTCATAGTTTCTCGTACCCATCCAGCTCAGGTTACTGCCACCATTAAGTGTTCAAAAGAAAGCCTTTCTCTCTTCATTCATTTCTGTTTCATTCTCTCCTTCTCTTTCACTTCTGTTCCACTCTCTCCTCATTAGTGAGGGTGCAGAGGCGATTTACTAGAATGGTATCAGGGATGAAAGACTTCAGTTACGTGTAGAGACTGGAAAAGCTGGGGTTGTTCTCCTTAGAGCAGAGAAGGTTAAAGGGAGATTTGATAGAGGTGTTCAAAATCATGAAGGGCTTAGATAGAGTAAATAAGGAGAAACTGTTTCCAGTGACAGAAGGGTCAGTAACCAGAGGACATAGATTTAAGGTAATTGGCAAAAGAACCAGAGACAACATGAGGGGAAAAAAATTACGCAGAATTTACAACACTATACTGAAAGGTGTGTGTTCCACAAGCATTGTTGAACACAATTTACGAATTACACAAAAATTAAGGACTTCTTTCTAATATCAGTTTACTATTCTGTCATTGATAATATATTTTACCACTTGGGAATCATTTACCTCTGCTAACAAATTATGGTCTGCGTAGTAGTTTTTTCCTCATGTCGTCTTCGGTTCTTTTGCCAATTACCTTAAATCTGTGTCCTCTGGTTACTGACCCTTCTGTCACTGGAAACAGTTTCTCCTTATTTACTCTATCAAAACCCTTCATGATTTTGAACACCTCTATCAAATCTCCCCTTCACCTTCTCTGCTCTAAGGTCGGTGGAAGCCGATTCAACAGTAACTTTCAAAATGGAATTGGATAAATACTTGAAGAGGAAAAATTTGCAGGGCTATGGGGAAAGGGCAGGGGGAGTGGGACTAATTGGAGAGCTCTTTCAATGAGCCGGCACAGGCACGATGGGCTGAATGGCCTCCCTCTGTGCGGTTCCGTTCTATGATTCTGATTTACCTTTGTCTCCTGTGTGCCCAGTAAGCGGGCCCCTGAAGAGCAATGCCAGTGAGTAGGCCTCTGAACAATAATTCAAGTAAGCGCGTCATAGAACAATGATCCTTGAGAGTAGGGTGCCTCCTGGGCATTGTAGTCTTTTACATTGGAAATTCACTTTGCACTTCCACCTTCTGTTTGTTTACATTGGGGGTGCAGTGTTTCTGTGGAAGGGGAGAGGGAATCATTGGCGCCAAGTTTATAGGTGAGGTTATACAATTTTTTTTAATGTATTTTTACTGTTTGTAACATTACAATTTTTATTTTTAGGGGTGTGTAGTGGGGTATGCAGCAAATTGTCATGGCAACTGTATTTCAGAATTTTTTGGTGGAAGTTAATGGGAGAGAAAGTTGAAATTGGGAAGAAAAACTTTGCATATTATGTTTGGTGAACAACAAAAGCCGAAATAATCAATTGTAAAGGAAAACATACACAGAGCGGTGAACAGTTAATGAGGAAGAGGAAAATTGACGGATGGCGCAAAGTTTATTAAACATTCAGTGGTCATGATGGTAACAACAGTCGTGACATAGACACGCTATGCAAAACAAGTATCAAATATGAGGGAGTAACAGACCATAATTTGTTAGCAGAGGTAAATGATTCCCAAGTGGGAAAATATATCATCAATGACAGAATAGTAAATTGATATTAGAAAGAAGTCCTTAATTCTTGTGTAATTCTTAAATTGTGTTCAACAATGCTTGAGGAACACACACATTTCAGTATAGTGTTGCAAATTCTTGCCCAACAGTGTCAATAACCACATCAAATTGTCTAGTTTGCTCCTAGCTAAAAGTAATATCTTCCTTTATTGCAAAATTCTTTGATTCTTGGCCACCTAAATACTCATTCAATTCCTAGTAGACCTCATCCCCCAAGAAAGCTTTCCTTATATCAAAAATTAATGATGTCATTTTAACTTCAGTAGGCTTTGCCTCCATACATGTTGCTTTTTAATTGGCACACTGCACGCACTTGGTGTATTTCTCTTTTGAAGTTATTGAACAGTTGCCCTTAACGTTATGCAATTTGATTATTACACTGCCATTGCTTCTTGCAGTTGTCAATGTATTTCCATCAGTGCTTTTCATCTAACTGCTGGTTTTCCTTTTCATCGGGCATACATCTAGCAATCTTTATTGTGGATTAAGCTGCAGTTTAAGAGTCTTACTAAGTATATGCTATGACGTGTAAAGTAAATCACCCTTGAAGGAAACACTTCTTTCACAACACATTACTCAATAGAATGCTTCACATGTGGCAAAACTCACTAAATGCATGCTGTTGTCATTCATTTATAGGCTTAAATAAAATCTTTAACAATTTACTCTTTGTCAACCAAAAGTAGCATAATAGTCCAAATATTGTAACTAATAGTTGTGAATTTTGCACACACACAGCACTTTTCTACAGCCAGTTCAGTCCCTAGTGTGTGTATATATATATATATATATATATATATTATGTCCAGACTTTCAATTATATTCCTTGAAGCTTTGCATTGTGTTACACAGTGAGATTCTAGTCATGCATGGTGATATCAGTGACACAGTTGCACAAAGTCTGGATACACGCAGACCCAAAACTAGCATAATCCCCTGGGATGTACTTCATTTACAGCAGCAGAAATGATGGAAGAGTAACGCACTAAAATACAGCAGATACTCCATTCTGAACATGTTAAATAAATGCGCAGGTAATGGGATGAACCGATTCAGAGAATCTGCTATTGGTACACAGTGCTGTGTATATATTTGTAGTTAGCATATCATCGGCCTGTCTCACTTATTGCGAGTTTTAGTAGCTTTCATTAAGACGAAGAGGCTATTGGGCACGCACACAACAGCACCACACATGTTGGTAGCATATATATCAGTAGGTCACTGCATGTTGTCAACATATAAATGCAGTGCGATTCAGCAGAGTTTTGTTCTACTATAATGGTTACAAATTTTGGAGGGGGTGGGGAGGTAGAGGGTTTTTATGGAAAATGATTGAATAAGAAAAGCAGAAAATAACCAATTAGACAAAAGGAAGACACAAAGGCCCTGAAATTGCTGGAGGACAGTTTTCTGGCATATGTCCCTTTGCAGCCTCATCAGACATGGTGGCACTTTCAGGGGTAAGCCCGTAATATGCCCATCCACAAATGAGAAAACGGGTTATGATGCAATGTAATTGAGGGAACTACATCGTACGATACACTTTCCTCATTGAAGCTCTTAGCAACGCTGCATGCCGGGGATGCCCATGAATTTCTGAGGTCCAGCATCACTAAGGCTAGGAGTTTGGGGAGTGGAGGAGTTGAAAACTTCAAAGGCCAATTTCCGCCATGCAGTTGATTGCAGAGCGATTGTATTGCCAAAACTGGCAGAAGAAGCCAAGAGGAGGTTTAAAAAAAGTTGACATTCAGTGGGGAGTCCATCAAGGCTCCCTGTAAGCTGCATGGCCGCGCAGTGCTCCAGGGAATCTGCGCAGCCGACTTGCCAGCTTTGCAGTACAAAAAACGCACATGTACGGTATTCTGAATGGCCCGCGCAGTCTCTTTAAGGGGCTGTGTGGTGGCAAACAAAATTAGAGGGAACATTGGAGTCCAGTGGATCCATTGATGATGTCGCAAGCTGCCTCAACAGACTTCCTCCTCTCTGTCCAGATGGGCACCCAGTTGTGCTAGAAACACCATAGCTACCCACCCAGAATGTTCAAAGTAATCATGACCCTGGAATTTTCAATGGACTCAGGGATGTTGGCAGTGAGCGGGGGTGGGGGGGGGGAAATTCCACTTGGCCCAAGATCTGCTACTCCCAAGGCCTCCCCCAGAATTTCAAGGCTGGGGACTTAGCCACATAGGATGAAGAAAGTTGATAGACATTCAAAGAAGAAAAGTGACAGAGCTGCAAAATAGGCACTGGAGCCACAACATTGAATACAGACTCAAAACTTTCTGTAAAATAGACCACTGATATTTATACAAGAGAGATTGCTGGCAGTGTGATCCCTCTGCTGTCTGGCAGTGAGTATCAATCCCTTTTTCCTAATGATTAATGTGGATTTATTTTGATACTTATATAATACAGTTTATACACCGGTCCAGAAAATTTGCTGCCAAAATAATGCCGCTGTTATTAATGTGTAAATCATCAAGTAACTTTTGGCGAGGAAGAGATATGCTGTGAATTGCGAATTGCCTCTCTGCCGTGAGTCTCGCAAAAATGGCAGCTCGCCCTCAACCTCCCCGTGAGTTTCATGAAGCTTATGCATTGTTGAATCAATTGCCCACTAAACACGCCGCAGAAAGTTATGGTGGGTAATTAACAGCGCAAGTACCTTTTTAATGAAAGAAAATAAAGACTTTTATATCATGCCTTTCACGACCGCAGGACGTCCCAAAGCGCTTTACAGCCAATCGAATACTTTTGAAGTGTGGTCACTGTTGTAATGTAGGTAGGAGATTTATGTTCCTGCAATGTCAATGAATCTCCCTGGCCCAGAAAGGGAACAATTTAAACTGTGGAGTCTCCTTCCCACAGATGTGTTATTAGAGATTCATACAACTCAAAATGTTTATATTTTTTTCTGACTTTTCCTTTCTGTCTCTTCTTTTCTCTCTCTTAATCCAATCTTTCGTTCCCTCCCTGTATTTCTCTTTCTGTATCTGATTTGACTCTAATTCACCCTACTTCTCTATTGTTCCTCTGTTTCTTTTTTAATCCTTAAATCTCATTGGTTGAGGAGATAGAACCATCGTTCCCCAAGGTCCCAGATGCCCCGTTGCCCTCCCCGTGCCGTTATCCGCTCGCACTCCCATCAACTTACAGGGCAAAAAACATTATCGAGCTGAGGGAATAGGTGTAACTGACGAGCGTGCTCCAGCAAATTCAGGGCCTGTACTTTTTGGGCAGGCTTCCACAAATGAGATCACCATCATTATTTATCTTGTGCGAACATCAGCACACATTGAGGATGTGACGTGCACTGACGATTGGCATCTGCACAGACAGGCTCTGCTGGCTCCAACAGAAGCCCCAATAAACCACCACATAACAACAACCAAATGGTACACATTATAAATAACAACAGAGAGATACCAGGGAGTGATTGCAAGCCTGTGATAGAATTTGATGTTCAGGTTGCAGAAACGTGTCCGACTCTCTACTCACAGTCGGTGATCTCATCCGGATTAGATTACTGCTGTATCACTCCCAGATATTAATTACAACATCTTGCATTTATATAGCACCTTTAACGTAGTAAAACATCCCAAGGCCCTTTGCAGGAGAGTTATCAAACAAAATTTGACACTGAGCCACCTAAGGAGATATTAGGACAGATGACCAATATGGATAAAGCCATTCGAAATGCCAACACCATTTGGGTTTTTATAAATAGCAGCATAGAATACGAGTAAATAAGTAATGCTGAATTTATACAAAACATTAATTCAGCCGCAGTTAGAGTATTGTGTACAGTTTTGGATTCCCCATTACAGAAAGGAGATTATAGAATCATAGGATGGTTACAGCACAGAAGGAGGCCATTTGGCCCGTCGAGCTTGTGCCGGCTCTCTGCAAGAGTACTTCAGCTAGTTCCACTCCCCCCGCCCTTTCCCCGTAGCCCAGCAAATATTTTTCCTTCAGGTACTTATCCAATTCCCTTTTGAAAGCCACGATTGAATCTGCCTCCACCACCCTTTCAGGCAGTGCATTCCAGATCATAACCACTCGCTGCGTAAAAAAAATTAAAACCAAAGTGAGATTCATCAATATAATGCGACAGTTGGACGGAAGGACTGGGACGATTGCTGGGCTGGGCTGGCATGGTTTTATACAGGCTCATTTCCACACTCTCCTTCTCTGTGGTATTCTACTTCCTCACTAAGGAGATGGTCATTTCTGGATCGCAGAACATTACATCACAGAGGAAGGCCATTCGGCCTATTGAGCCTGTACCGCAGCTTTGAAAGAGCTGTCTAATTAGACTCACTATTTCTCCATAGCCCTGAAGAGTTTTCCTTTTTAAGTTTATATCCAATTCCCCTTTACTATTGAATCTGCCTCCACCACCCTGTCAGGCATTCCAGATCATAACAACTCGCTGCGTAAAATGAATTCTCCTCACCTCACCTCTGGTTCTCATCTTAAGTCTGTGTCCTTTGGTTACCGACCCTCCTGCCAGTGGAAACAGTTTCTCCTTATTTACTCTATCAAAACAACCTCATAATTTTGAACGCCTCTATTAAATCTCCCCTGAATCTTCCCTGGTCTAAGGAGAACAATCCCAGCTTCTCTGATCTCTCCACATAACTGAAGCCCCTCATCCCTGGTATCAATCTGGTAATTCTCCTCTGCACCCTATCCAAGGCATTGATATCCTTCCTAAAGCGTGTGCACAGAATTGGGCACAATACTCCAGCTGAGGCTTAACCAGTGATTTAGAAAGGTTTAGCATAACCTCCTCCCCATAAGTGTTTCTGTTTTTAAAATTGAGAAAGTATCATTAATTTCAAAATTAGCAACATTAACTAGGATCTTGGAACACCAAACATCAAAGCCAAATAATAAAAACAGTTATATAAACAGAAAAAATTGGAAATACTCAGCAGGTCAGGCAGCATCTGTGGAAAGAGAAACAGAGTTACCGTTTCAGGCCGGTGACTTTTCATCAGACCTGAAATATTAACTCTGTTTACATAAGAACATAAGAACATAAGAAATAAGAGCTGGAGTAGGCCATTTGGCCCCTCGAGCCTGCTCCGCCATTCAATAAGATCATGGCTGATCTTCTACCTCAACTCCACTTTCCTGCACTATCCCCATATCCCTTAATTCCCTCAGTTCCCAAAAATTTATCGACTTCTGTCTTGAATATACTCAACGACTGAGCATCCACAGCTCTCTGGGGTAGAGAACTCCAAAGATTCACAATCCTTTGAGTGAAGAAATTTCTCCTCATCTCAGTCCTAAATGGCCGACCCCTTCTTCTGAGACTGTGACCCCTGGTTCTAGACTCCCCAGCCAGGGGAAACATTTTCTCAGCATTAACCCTGTCAAGCCCCTTAAGAATTTTATATGTTTCAATTAGATCACCTCTCATTCTTCTAAACTCTAGGGAATATAGGCCTAGTCTATTCAATCTCTCCTCATATGGTAATCCCCTCATCCCAGGAACCAGTCTAGTGAACCTTAGTTGCACTCCCTCTAAGGCAAGTATGTCTTTCCTTAGGTAAGGGGACCAGAACTGTGTACACAGTACTTCAGGTGTGGCCTCACCAATGCCCTGTATAATTGTAGTAAGACTTCATTACTCTTATACTCTAATCCCTTTGTAACAAAAGCTAACATACCATTTGCTTTCCTAATTGCTTGCTGAACCTGCATGCTAATTTTCTGTGATTCATGTACAAGGACACCCAGGTCCCTCTGAATGCAAACATTTCCCAGTCTCTCACCATTCAAAACATATTCTGCTTTTTTGTTTTTCCTACTAAAGTGGATAACTTCACACTTCCCCACATTGTATTCCATTTACCATGTTATTGCCCACTCAGTCAACCTGTCTATATCTCTCTGCAGCCTCTTTGTGTCCTCCTCACAGCTTACTTTCCCACCTAACTTTGTATCATCAGCAAACTTGGATACATTACACTCAGTCCCTTCATCTAAGTAATTAATATAGATTGTAAATAGCTGAGGCCCAAGCACTGATCCTTGCAGTACCCCGCTAGTTACAGCCTGCCAATCCGAAAAAGTCCCGTTTATTCGTACTCTCTGTTTTCTGTCCATTAAGCAATCCTCAATCTATGCTAATATATTACCCCCAATCCCATGAGTCCTAATTTTGTGTTGTAACCTCTTGTGTGACACCTTATCGAATGCTTTTTGAAAATCTAAATACACTACATCCACTGGTTCCCCCTTACCCATCCTACTAGTTACATCTTCAAAAAACTGTAACAGATTTGTCAAACACGTTAGGATCTCTGTCCCCAGATAGAGTTAGGATCTCTGTCCCCAATAGAGTTAGGATCTCTGTTCCCAGATAGAGTTAGGATCTCTGTCCCCAATAGAGTTAGGTTCTCTGTCCCCAATAGAGTTAGGATCTCTGTTCCCAGATAGGGTTAGGATCTCTGTCCCCAATAGAGTTAGGATCTCTGTTCCCAGATAGGGTTAGGATCTCTGTTCCCAGATAGAAACATTTACAATCCATTTTTATGTCTCTTGCTAATTTACTCCCGTATTTTTTTTCTCTTTCCTTCTTGGTCCTCCTTTGCTTAATTCTAAAATCCTCCCAATCCTCAGGCTTACTACTCTTTTTGGCAACATTATAAGCCTCTTCCTTTGATCTAATACTATCTTTAACTTCTCTTGTTAGCCACGGTTGGACAACTTTTCCTGTGGGGTTTTTGTGCCTTAAAGGAATGTATATTTGTTGTAAATTATGTATTAATTCTTTCTCTCTCCACACATGCTGTCTGACCTGCTGAGTATTTCCAGCATTTTCTGTTTATATTTCAGATTCTAGCATCCGCAGTATTTTGCCTTAATAAATGAAGTTCCCTCTCATTAAAAATAAAGACTTAATTGTTTAATTCGTAGTATTAGGAGTTGCATTCAAAAAATATGCCAAGCAAATTGAAATCCTCCCTCCTATGAATCTCAAAGTACAGAATGAAAAAAATCCAGAACTAATGTATTAACTATAAAAAATCTAGTTATTATTTGATTAATAGACGTGTATGTTAATGTTTAGGGGAGGGAAAGGAAAGAACCAAACTATTTTTTCAGTTTGCAATGAAACAACAATTCCCACGAGATCAAAACTGGAACTAGGAATGCCTTCAAATGAGTGAATTGCCGTATAATGATGAGCAACTTGGCCAATTTCTGGAACAACTTCAAGCAGCACACGGACATTCCTTCTCTATTCCATTCTACCAGTTTCTCCATCTCCGTCGTATCTGTTCTGACGATGCCACCTTCCACACCAGCGCTTCCGATAGGAGTTTGGAGTGTGGGTGGGGCAGTTAAATTGTTAAAAATGGTGTTCCCGACCTGATCCCACCTCCAACCCGCCCACTTCCAATTTTGACGGAGGCGGGAGGGGGACTGAACGAGGGGCAGGCGACCAACCCGTTCTCTGGGGGGGGGGGGGAACGTCAATTTAAATATTATAATGAGGCTGGCAGCCTCTTTTTTCACCTCCATTTTGTTTTTAACTGCCTGTGGATGGGTTTCACACAATTTGTGAAACCCGGCAGCTAAAGCGAGGCGGGGACTGCTGGATCCAGGAGGTAAGTGGATTTACACCTAGCTCCTGGATCTAGGGTCCCTACCTAACCCACCCCCCCACAATCAGAGACACCCCCATGAGGCCTCCGATTGCCTTCCCAGGCCTCCCCCCCAGGCCTCCAATCCCCACCATGAGGCCTCCCCCCCTCCCCCACCCCACCGATGATGCTGAGGCTGGCCACAGTCCTCCGGTGGCTGGCCTCGATCCTCTCTCTCCCGCTGCCAACCGCGCCCCCCCGCCCCCCCCCCGTCGATCGCCCTGTGATCCCCGATCCCCCCCCCTCCCATTCCCCAACCTAGCCCATGCCGATCCCCAACCACACACCGGCCGATCCCCGATCCCCAGGCAATCCTCCAATCCCCGAGCCCCTGCCGATCCTTCGGCCAACCCCCGATCCCCCCTCCCCCAATTCCTGACCATACCGATCACCCGATCCCTCCCCGGACGGCAGGGCCTGTGGGAAACCCGGCCTCCCGGGTTTCCCGCCTGCCTCGGAGGCCCCCCGCCTCACCTGAGAAAATTCCGGCCGTTAACTCTGTTTCTCACTCCACAGATGCTGCCTGACCTGCTGAATTGTTCCAGCTTTTTCTGTTTTTATTCCTTCATGAAGTTGACTCCTGCTAAAGCCATTGGAAAGCATCAACTATGCTGAATTTCTCACTTAGTATGTGACCTGACGCATGCTTTCATTTATTGGAAACTCATTCTTATCTGTGACACTTATTGGCTATGTTTCCTTTTTCACTCTTTTGCTTAATACCTTGTATGAGATTGTATTAAAGCAGCATGGGCCAAGAGATACCTCTTTGACCAAGCTTTTGGTCACCTGCCCTAATATCTTCTATGTGGCTTGATGACAAATTTTCTTTGATGACCCTCCTGTGAAGCACTTTAGGACATTTTATTACATCAAAGGTGCTATATAAATGCAAGTTGTTGTTTATACACCCTCTCTTTCATTGGCGATTCTAAGTTATATTGTAAAAAAAAAGGACCCTTTGACTGTCACCCAAAGGGCCACATTAACTAGCTACAGCATCCTCTAGATTCTGGAGCCATCCTCATTGCCCGTACCAATGTACGGGAGTGGGGTGGTGGTTGGGGGGTGAGGGGGAGGGTGCACCTGAGCTGGATCTCTCTTGGCACATGTGCAGTTACCTGGCAGCCACGTCTTTACATCATGAAGTTAAAACACACCGACGTCAGCCGTTTCATTCGTAGCTTTAATGGATGGAGGTGAGTAAAGCAGCATGACTGTGAGGAGCCATCTACACTACCACAATGCAGTCTTCGGCGCACTGCAGAAGTACAGCTTCAGATGCACCGTTTGTGCGCATGCTACGGGAAGGTGAGTCTGAAGAGCAGCGTTCGTTGCACTTTCATGCCTGTTCGCTCTTCCTTCTACAACGAGGGTGTAAGACGTGCGGAAATGGCCCCTCGCCCCGTCCAACAGTTTCCAAAGTTCAGACCCGTCGAACAGACAACACAAAACCCAATGGATCTGTGAAACATCTTTTACTTAAAAATCAGCAAGAGATTACAAGTAAGCATCTGACAGTTATGTAGCGTATAACAATTCCCGATTATACCTTAGCATACACAGAGCTATCCCTTTCCTTTAAGCTCAAGCGATAATAAGCAAAACACCACATACGTACTAACACCAGCGATTGGTCAATTCGGCAATGACTAGACGTATGATTTCTGACAACTGACCAGGTTGTCCGGCTGCTGCCCCGAGTGTCTTGAAACAGCACCTTTTCTACCCCAAAATTTGACAGCCCTCCCACTGCATACTTATCCCTAACTATAGGGCATAATGGTCAATAGCTGTTTCTCAGACCCTCTTATCACTAGTCCATTAGGCATCCATGGGCCTTCAAGGCCGTTTACATTCCATAGTCTGAAGATGTTTCTGGGTTTTTTGCAATGGCTTCACAGTTCAATAGCTAATAACTTCTTCTCCACAAAACTTTTTGAAGGTCTGTTTCCCTTATCTGTTGAAAGACAGTTGGCAGCCTTTCACATTTTTTTTTTGAGCAGGAAGTCTGTTCCTGATCAAGGCCTCTCTTTAACAGTTTTTCACACAAGTTCCCACAGGAACCTCTCAAAGCATGCTGGTATTCGGTCCACTTTTTAAGTTTGGTCAAGTTACAGCAAATGGCTTATTTTTTACAAGGGTTTGGGTGAACAGCTCGAGTCAATGTGAAGCACAGCGACAGCTGAGACCAGACTTCAAGATCTTCCTTCAGCTCCATCAGGTACCACTGCACCACCGTGGAAGTAATTACCGACAGGAAGCAGTACGAAAATGTGTCTGGTGGCACATTACAATGTAAATGGTACCTGCAGCAGCAGCAACACGCTAAATATGGAAAATATCCAATTCATGACCTGACTGTCACAAGCCACTCACTGCTTCATCACTCAGAGGCTAGTGGGTCAGCTCACTCATTGAATATTTTTGGATATCCAGATATCCTCTGCTTCTAGTTTTGAATTGATAAATGGCTCTGCAGATTGCCTTGTAGCAGCAGAGTGGGGGAGACACAGAGGGGAGTTTGCCACAAGGTAATTCTGCCGGTCTGGATCATTTGTTTCACTGCAAAAAATAAACTTTTCGGCCTGTGCAGGGAGCTTGAATGTTTTTTTTTCACAAAAAATGTTTCGTTTTGCAAAAATCCAACATCTGTTTCTTCTGAAGCGATTCACTCGGGTTGTCAGTCGGGGCCTTGCGACCTTTTAATTAGGTAATGGAGCAGGTCAGTGCATTCTGAGAGCTGCATGCAGCTTCACTGAAAGGGCCGCCTTCAACACTGGCACAATCACATCACCATGCACAACCAAGAATTACCTCAACTATTTGCGAGGGGGTGGGAGTGGAAGGGAGAGAGAAAAAAAAAGAGATTAAAGATGGCCATTGTGGTATTTTTTTTTGCTACCTATTGAAAGCCAATTTAGATTCCGATGATAACCAGCCGCACTAGTTAGAATTCAAGAGATAAAATAATTTTTTTTAAAACCACGGAAGATGCTGTAAATTCGCAAGCCGGTCAGTCTGAAAGAGAAAGACAGATTAACAAGTCGGAGAAGGGTGGGAGCACAGAATTGTTGAAGTTATCTTTCAGATGCCGATTGAGCTGCTGTGTATCTCCAGCATTCTCTACTTGGGCTTCGAATTCAAACCCGGCGAGGAAGATCTCTCTCCACAGTGCGGGCTGGAGAGGAATCAAATTAGGCCCAGCACCAAATTAGCCACCCCGCCATGACCAAGACTAAGGATAGTGCAGTGAACACAGCCGTCCGGGTTGGTTATTATTCTCAGGGTGCTGACATTTGCTCAGGCTTGTCGTCGCTTGCCCGTCACATTTTTTCAGCAGATTGGATCCAAAGTGTGAAGCGGGCGGGTTTGGAGCTGCTTTCTGAGAATCAGACATCGCCGGCAAAGTGAAGCGATTCAAGTGACAGTCTGGAAACCACTTTTTGAGACTGCCTCCGCTAAACCAGAGAGAAATTGAGGTTTTACAGTTCCATAAATATTTTATCATAAGTCATCATTTATGAACTCTGGCAGCTCCCATAAAAAGCCCTACTCATTTTTTTTTAAGAGTCACATATTAAGGCAGAAAATTGCTTCTCACGGTGAGCCATAAAAATGCAGGTGAAGAGCACAACAGCGGAGCATGCAGTGTGATACCGAAAGATGCAGAGATGCAAGAAAGCAGACAAGATTCCGAAAGGACTACAGATCACGAACCCACTCAAGTCGAACCAGCATCTCCGCATCATGATACCGAAAGGAGGAGGGACACAAACTGAGACCCGACATTGACTGCAGTGCCTCTAGCTCTCATAGGAACAGGAGGAGGCCATTTAGCCCCTCAAGCCTGTTCCGCCATTCAATGAGATCATGGCTGATCTGCGACCTAACTCCACATACCTGCCTTTGCCCCATATTCCTTAATACCTTGGGTTAACAAAAATCTATCAGTCTCCGATTTAAAATTAACAATTGACCTAGCATCAACTGCTGTTTGTGGAAGAGAGTTCCAAACTTCTACCACCCTTAGCATGTGGAAGTGTTTCCAAACGTCACTCCTGTCTCTAATTTTTAGACTATGCCCCCTTAAGAAAGAAAGACTTGCATTTATATAGCGCCTTTCATGACCACCGGACGTCTCAAAGCCAATGAAGTACTTTTTTGAAGTGGAGTCACTGTTGTAATGTGGGAAACGCAGCAGCCAATTTGCACACAGCAAGGTCCCACAAACAGCAGTGTGATAATGACCAGATAATCTGTTTTTAGTGATGGCGATTGAGGGATAAATATTGGCCAGGACACCAGGGACAACTCCCCTGCTCTTCTTTGAAATAGTGCCAAGGGATCTTTTACTTCCACCTGAGAGAGCGGACGGAGCCTCGGTTTAACATCTACATCCGAAAGACAGCACCTCTGACAGTGCAGCACTCCCTCAGTACTGCACGGGAGTGTCAACCTAGCTTTATGTCAAGTCCTTGGAGTGGGACTTGAACCCACAACCTTCTGACTCAGACTCAGAGGTGAGAGTGCTACCCACTGAGCCACAGCTGACCCTAGTCCTAGACTCTCCAACCAACTACTCACAGCAAATTAATCTTGAATTACATAATCATGTTATCAGGATGAGAACAGCTGATCTTTCACCGGAAAGAACAAAGCAAGATCAGACTATTGCCGTGCTGGTGTATTCTTTGTTAACATGACAGATTTGCTCTCCATATTACTGAGAAGGATTGAATCTGAATGCAATCCCATTATACTGTAATTCCTCGCAAAGGACATCAATGTTTAAATGTTTAGCCTCGTCCGATCACACTTTCTTTTAAATGAAAACTTTGGTATGAATTTTAATCTTTTACCGTCCCTTAGTTGCCATGGTACTGGCAAGTTGGCAATGTAAACCTGAAATATCCAGGACTAGGTCACTCCAAAAAGTCAGATGAAATCTTTGAAGGACAAGTTGAGAAGGCTGTTAGAAAAGCATACGAGATCCTTGGCTTTATAAATAGAGGCATTGAGTACAAAAGCAAGGAAGTTATGCTAAAACTTTATAAAACACTGGTTAGGCCTCAGCTGGAGTATTGTATCCAAT
The DNA here is from genome assembly GCA_030390025.1 of Squalus acanthias. NCBI lineage: Eukaryota > Metazoa > Chordata > Chondrichthyes > Squaliformes > Squalidae > Squalus > Squalus acanthias. The sequence goes on along the minus strand of JASTWF010000998.1, from coordinate 7,151 downwards.
TCTGGGCACCACTCTTTAGGAAGGATGTCAAGATCTTAGAGAGGGTGTAGAGGAGATTTACTAGAATAGGGTACCAGGGATAGGGACTTCAGTCATATGGAGAGACTGGAGTAGCTGAGATTGTTCTCCCTAGACCAGAGAAGGTTCAGGGGAAATTTAACAGAGGTGTTCAAAATTATCAGGGGTTTTGATAGAGTAGATAGGGCGAAACTGGCAGGAGAGTCAGTAATCAGAGGACACAGATTTTAGATAACTTGCAAAAGAACCAGAGGGGAGATGAGGAGATTGTTTTTAAGCAGCGAGTTAAGATGATCAGAAAGGGTGGTGGAAGCAGATTCAATAGTAACTTTCAAAAGGGAATTGGATATGTACTTGAAAAGCAGACATTTGCAGAGCTCTGGGGAAAGAGCAGGGGGAGTGGGACTAATTGAATAGCTCTTTCAAAGAGCTGGCACAGACAGGATGGGCCGAATGGTCACCTTTTGTGTTGTATTATTCTATGAAATGTCATGCTGGTGACCAAAGTATGTTTATACCGTGACAGGTGACGTACACAAGGTGCCACTCATTCTATTTTGTTCACTGTAATGTGATAACGACCAGATAATTTGTTTTAGTGATGTTGATTGAGGGATAAATAATAGATAACTCCCCAGCTCTTCTTTGAAATAGTGCCATGGGATCTTTAACATCCACCTGAGAGAGCAGACGGGGCCTCGGGTTAACATCCCCTCTGAAAGACGGCACCTCCGACAGTGCAGCACTCCCTCAGTACTGCACTAGAGTGTCAGCCTAGATTTTTGTGCTCCAGACTCACTGGAGTGGAACTATGAACCCACAACCTTCTGACTAGAGGCGAGAGTGCTACCCACTGAGCCACAGCTGACACTAGAAAGTGCCCCCTACCAAAAGCCATCAGTTTCAGGAGAAAACAGTAAGTGGAGAAAATAAGGTTCTAAAATGTATTGGTCACTGGCCCTATCACAGCACATAACTTTAATATTCAACCTGTGTCTGGCAAATGACTATCCCCATCAGCTCTTTTCAACCATTGGAAATCCCACCCGTGGGAACTGGGTGATGCAGTGGGTTAAACAAGTGGCCTTTCTACACCAGGTTCAAATCCAGCCCCGTCCAATGGGATGGAACTTTCCTATGTCTACTGGCTGTCAAAATCTTTGTTGCAAATGGGCACGGATTTACAGCATTAAACTGGTATGAATTGGAAATCTCACTCAGAGAGGTCACATGGGACATGGGAATAAATGTCAGACTGGCGCAGTGAGGTGGGAGTGGGAGGGGGGCTTTGCTGAGGCTGGGGCTGAGGAACACCTTTGGGCAGAGTAGACGAAATGTTACTCAGCGTGTGGCTGTGTTATACCTGACCCGCTCTGTAATTGTCGACACTCACACCAGGGTCCATGAGAGAGAGAGAAAAAGAAATCTCGCCAGCAGGCAGCTGGCGACCACTGCTTTATGCAGACATCTGACTGCGCGCTTCCCTCATTGGATCAAACAGGTAGTGTAAGCACAGCTTCGCACTCGCATCACTGCCCAAAAAATAAATACACATCCAATACTGTACCACTTGGTCCAATATAACTGGGCTATTAGTCACATCTTTAGCAGCACTTACATCTATGTGTAGTCTACAACAGATTTTTACAGCTGTGTCCTGTTCCCAACTATTCCCAGCTGCTAACAGCCTTTGACAACAATTATCAGGCCTGTGCCGACCCCTCCCTTGACACTGCCCCTTACAAGTAAATTTTGTGTTGAGTGAGAGGCTATGATATCCCCTCTCAATGGGGGTTGGCTACTTGGCTTTGTCTCCTTCTAACAGGCCTACTGATTTCCATCTGTACAAGACTAAGCACACAGCCAACAATAGACTGCAAACCTCTCAAGCACGGACTACACAAGACACTTATCCGAAGTCTCTCAGTCAATGAGGGCCCCCCTTCCGTGCAGTAACTAAGAAAACAGAGAAATCCGAATCCAATAAGTCACTCTGGCTCCAGCCCGACAACCGATGGCTGCTGGCCTATTTCCTCCTCCCCACTCGGAATTGTGCACCAGGCAGCCAGCTCCTCGATTACAAGGGCTGGCACAAAGCAACCTAATGATGGGTCAGGCTTAATGAGAATCGCGGCCGCTTGTGATGTGGTGGGGCTGAAGCCGGTGTCCTGCGGAGAGCTGGCATGTAGTACCTTCAACCCTTTTCGAAAACGAAGCATGAAAAATCAACAGAACACAGCCCGATGTCTCCGAGCAGAATGGGCCGCGTGAATGGATATTTACTCTCATGAAAGGGAGAGCATTAGCACAAATGGAAGTGAACATAAGGGGTCCTCCAGAGAAGAAAGGAGCTCTGGTAAATTTATAGACTCCCCTGAAAGAAACTGATTACAGATCATTATCCAATTGAGGCAGATTGATGGTCCAGGGGTCAAAGTAATATTGCACAGTGCACCGGGGACAATGTCTAATTGTCACTGTTAGACACTGAAAGGGAACTCTGCTGCCAGACACGAAGCAGAGGTTTAACTGTCAAAACAGTGAGATTTTCAGATACCACGACTGACGTTAGTTCATATACAATAAAGGCTCAGTTTAGTCCAATTTTGGAACACTGGAGCTCAGGCGATTGTCTCCAAAGCTAAAAATGTTCACCCCCACCCCAACCACCCCCCCCCCCCACCGCAAAAAAAATTGTCCCTTTATGGAAACAGAGTGCACCTAAAACAAAGGATGCGTGTTGATTGTCAGTAAGATTGTGAGGTTGTGAATTTTTGTAATTCTCTACCCCAGAGGGCTGTGGACGCTCAGTCTTTGTTGAGTATATTCAAGACAGAGATTGATAGATTTTTGGATACTAAGGGAATCAAAGAATATGGGGATAGTGCGGGAAGCTGGAGTTGAGGTAGAAGATCAGCTATGATCTGTCGAAAGGCGGAGCGGGCTCGACTGGCCGAATGGCCTACTCCTGCTCCTATTTCTTAAGTTCTTATGAGATGTTGCATTTTTATTTTACACGAACGAGTGAAAGCACAAGAATTCTTTTCCACTCCCTGTCGGAGAGCGGCGAATTTGAATGTTAGCTACGGACTGTGCTGCAGACATGTCTCTCACCTAATGAATTTTGCCCATATCTCAATTGGGCTGCGTGTGGTGGCAGAACCTTCTGTCTCAGGAGGGAGGAAGAACAGCTGTAAAAAACAGTAGTTGCTTGACATTAGTTCTCCCACTCCCCACCCCACCGCACAGAAGTGCTCCTTCTGCTGGTTGCTTACTGGTATCAATAGAAACCATGGCGGAGTCCACGCTCCAAGATCATCTCTTTGCTGAAGGGAGTGTGCGGTGAGCATGGCGATAGAGAGCAGCAGTTGTTAAAATGTCCTGGTCCAATGTTTATCCCTCAACCAACATCACTGAAAAACAGATTATCTGGTCATTATCACATTGCTGTGTGTGGGAGCTTGCTGTGTACAAATTGGCCTATGTTACAACATTGACTACACTTCAAAAGTACCTGATTGGCTGTAAAGCGCTTTGGGACATCCTGAGGTCGTGAAAGGCGCTATAGAAATGCAAACTTTCTGTATAAATGCAAGACTCTCTTTTAAAGGAAGGAAAAGCAGGAGGAAAAGAAAATATATACAAAACGTACACGGGGACAGAGATACCTGGAAACTGTCAGTGGCTCGGAGCATTTCTCCAGCGAATGAGCCAGTAAAGAAATGGGTAACGCTTTGTTCAAAATTTGCTATAACTGAGATCTCCCTATTCCAAATCATTCCGCTCAATAATACAGAGCAGGAGAGAAAAAGCAAATGTTTTATTTATCCAACTAGTGCCTGAGAATTATGCAGTCACCATTGCAGGGAGCAGAATCATTGTAATATGTGACTCCAGTGGGGACCTCCTGACGTTTAATGGGCCAACACATCGCAGAAGTGACTGAGTGGCTGGAAGAAAACCTTATTATGCTGGTATGACTGTCACATGTGCTAAAGGTCACTTCTGTCGAGTAGACCACTTAAAGTCACTTCAGGCACACACGACTGAGGCCACTTTTGCCTTTATGTTGCCACTGTTTAAGCATAGGAACAGGAGTGGGCCATTCAGCCCCTCGGGCCTGTTGCACCACTCAGTTAGATCATTGATGACCTGTACTCCAACTCCATTTACCTGCCTTTGCTCCATATTGCATCAAATCTCTCCCCCCAATGGCTCACTGAGTTTAAACACTGAGGAGCTGAGCCATGCAGCTCCAGTTCGATCCCCCGTCTGCACAGAGTTAGTTGGCCTCAGCCAGGGTTGTGGTAGGATGCTACAAGTGACCTCAGTGTCCTCTGGAAAAAGGAAAATCAGCCAGGGGACCTATTTGTCATCACTATTCAGAAACCCCTGCTGAAAGCGCGGGGTGTAAATTCCTTTTGGTCCGATTTTGGGCCTCAAAGGGGCGCAGAGCATACGCTCCAACCGGGAGGCCCGAGATTGGGCCTTGGGCCTTGTTAATATTATTTGAGTAAGCTGCCTGTTAGGTCTCCAGAGGCAGCTCGTCCATTTTAAGAAGACAAATGTCGGTGGCCCGAAGGGAAAACCCAGGAGAGGGGAGGAGTGGCAACAGGGGTGGGGGCAATCGGGAGCACTGTGGAGTTGGGAGAGCACTCCTGCTCCTCCTGGTCCCACAGGACTGGGATTTCAAATTGAAAAAAAGAAAATTACTGGCCACTGAAGAATCCTGAGGGGAGCAGGCTCAGCCTTTGTTCTACCCATCACTATCCAATTTCCCAGAGGAGGCTGAAAGCAGACATTAGGTGCCTCATTTACATATGTAAGGGGCCTAACGCCTACTTTTAGGCGGCCACCAGGGGCGCCTGAAAAATGGCCTGACCCAATATCTGGTCGGACGTCTTTCATGTGTACTTTGGATGTGGGACGTTGGTCTCCGAAATTGACCCTCGTTGCCTCGGGCGTAAAACCGGCACAACAAGGCCCAATACGTACCCCAATGTGTGTAAACATTGGATGAGAACAAGACAGGGCTAGACTTTAATGCCTATTGCAGCTCAATAGCCTGTGAAGGCTCAGATATGAATAATACCACCTGAAGGCGGTACTGACTGGCAACCATGGAACCATACCTCAGCCAGAAAATAGCGCTATTAGGAGAGGAATGAGTGAGAAGGAGGAAAGTGGGGAGGGGAAGGGGAGTAAACAGTCAGGAAAATAAACCACTTCTTACAGCCAGCTGTACCTGATGATGACCAAAACTGACTATCTGTTATAAATCTCATATTCCTTCATGCTTTCAATGAGATTCTCTTGTCACCACAAATATTCTGGTGTCAAGGTTTGATACCATATTTCAGATATGTCAAAAAGTGAATTTATAGCCAGGTTCTTTTTTACTAAAATTGTTCTTTTTGTGTGGATATCAAACCGTTCCATTTCTCTTCACTCTCCCAAGGCAACAATTTATAGACCGGGGTGGTGAGCTATGCCACAAGCCCCCTTGATGCTGCAGCTCAGTGATTCCACAGAACCAGCCCCGCTCTCCCACTGATTTCTCCCCCTCACAGTGGTATGGCCGATTGTGAACTCAGAATTTTGGATGATCAAACATGTGCACTGCCCCAGGCCCCGTCTGCCCTCTCAGGTGGACGTAAAAGATCCCGTGGCACTATTTCGAAGAAGAGCAAGGAAGTTCTCTCCCGTGTCCTGGCCAATATTTATCCCTCAACCAACATCATGATCACATTGCTGTCTGTGGGACCTTTCTGTGTGCAAATTGGCCGCCACTTTTCCTACATTACTACAGTGACTACACTGGTTGTAAAGTGCTTTGGGATGTCCTGAGGTTGTGAAAGGCGCTGTATAAATGCAAGTCTTTTCTTTCTTCTTTCTATTATGATGTCCTTCGTTCCTGCCCACTCCTGTGAAGAGTAGTCTTGAAACAACAAATCAAAAAATGGCAAATTTCTGTGAATTTCAGTCGATAATAGCAGACCCAATGATTACATGTGTGTTAACATGTGGGGCAGGGAGCGGGGGAACCATAGCAGGATTTCACAAGCTTGGAAGGACAATTCTAACTGGAGAAACATGCACATCTGCTTCTTACAAGGAATTTATTTATTGGTTGTTTTGAAGGAAATGTAATGTGCTGTAAATAGTATTGCTTTAAAGGATTAAGGATTCCGTTTTATTTTCCTTGTGAATATAGGTGGTTGGGCAGGCAGTTAAATAGCAGGACAGAATATTCCAATGGATTCAGATTGATGATTTGGATTCAGAATGGTGTAAATTCAGATCTCTAAATCTTAAACCAGACGCTTAATTCTTGGAAGGCCAGTTGTTGAACAGGAAAGAATTACTAGACCACCAGGATTTGAATGGACTCCACTATTAAATAGCTATGGAGTCAGACAACTTCCCTGTTTCTAATTAGTACCAGTAAAGACAGAGGCCTAGAAATTTGTCTCTGGCGGTGGTGCAAAACGGGCGGTATCGGATCAGCCGCTCGTTATACCTAGCGCCTGATATTCAGTTCTATTGCAGTCCAACGTCAGTGTTCTCGCTCAGGCCAACATCCCCAGCATCGAAGCTTTGACCACGCTCGATCAGCTCCGATGGACGGGTCACATCATCCGCATGCCCGATACGAGACTCCCAAAACAAGCGCTCTACTCGGAGCTCCGACACGGCAAGAGAGCCCCAGGTGGGCAGAGGAAACGCTTCAAGGACACCCTCAAAGCCTCCTTGAAAAAGTGCAACATCCCCACCGACACCTGGGAATCCCTGGCCCAAGACCGCACAAAGTGGAGGAGAAGCATTCGGGAAGGCGCCGAACACCTCGAGTCTCTTCGCCGGGAGCAAGCGGAAGCCAAGCGCAGGCAGCGCAAGGAGCGCACGTCAACCCAAGCACCCCACCCACCCGCCCCTTCCACCACCGTCTGCCCCACCTGTGACAGAGACTGTAGGTCTCGCATTGGACTCATCAGTCACCTGAGAACCCATTTTTAGTGTGGAAGCAAGTCATCCTCGGTTCCGAGGGACTGCCTAAGAAAGAAGAAAGTCAATGAAACTGAATACCAGGCGCTGCGTATAACGAGCGGCCGATCCAATATCGCCCATTTTGTGCC